>CAUDMG010002134.1:0-116269 GCA_958450375.1 Homarus gammarus | reverse complement strand
GTAGGTCTACTTCCCCTGGAGAGGACGGAGTCACCTACAACATCATTAGACTACGAAGGCGCGTGCCAGGCAATCCATTGTTGGTATTGTACAATATGAGTCATGCCGAGGGCCAACTACCCACATCATGGACCAGCAGTATTGTTGTACCAATACCAGGACAGCCTGATGCCTTTCGTCCCATATCACTAACCAGCTGCCTGTGTAAAACCTTTGAGAGGATGGTTCTTGGCAGACTCTTATATAGAATCAGAGAACACATGTCTCCTAACATAAATGGCTTCACCCATGGTAAAGGTGTACATAATTGCATCACCACATTCCTAACTGTGCATGGTGATGAAAGGCACAGATACACCAAATTTCTTGACCTAAAAGCTGCATTTGATATTGCCACTAGGCAACTGATATTGTACGAACTAGCCAAAATGGATATAGGAGGTAGGCTGTTCCACTGGATAAGTGGTTACCTAACCAACAGAAGGGCTGCTGCACTGTTTCAGGGTTACAAAAGTGAAGTTAAAGATATGCAACTTGGTACCCCTCAAGGTGGAGTACTTAGCCCCACTTTGTTCAATGTTCTTATGAATGCATTATTAAATTTAATACCAGACAACCCCAGCAATATCTCAATCAGCTATGCTGATGATATTCTTATACATACTAAAACTCATCGTGAAATGCAAACCACCCTGAACCATGTATACGCAGCCTGTGAACACCTCGGTCTTATTATCTCCACTGAGAAAACTAAGGTGTTCAACAAACAAGCTGGTAACCGCAAACGCGGCCCCGCCAAGTTCAAGATAGGTAACAACACTATTGACTATGTTTCTTCTTTTAAATATCTTGGTGTTTCCGTCCCTTGTACCCTACCTGCCATACAACAGCTAACCCGCCAATGTACTGACAGACTGAGACCTCTTAGAAGTGTAGCGGGGTACAGCCCGCACTATGGTGCTAATATTAGAATTGTTAAAACAATGTACCTAGGCTATATAAGATCTCTGATAGATTACCACGCACCAGCCCTGGTCATTCGTGACGGGAAAGGCGTTGACAAGCTCGAGAAAATGCAAAATAAAGCCCTCAGAATTATCCTAGGATGTCCCATGAGCACTAAAGTACTTAATATGAGGAAAGAACTAGGTATACCCAGTGTTAAAGATAGAATAATTGAAGTCAACCTCATGATAGCCCTGAGGCTTCTGCGTGGTGATCCTGATAACATTGTTTCCTTAAAATTGCTAGAATGTATGAACCATGGGACTACTGAGTCTAAATGGATCCAAACTACAGCTACACATATGAAGATATTTGGACTAGACCACCTGTACAAAGTTGAGACACAACAGCGCTTCCTGCCACCCTGGCGGACAGTTCCCTTCGATATCACAATACCGACGTATCCGCCTAAAAAATTAATTATACAAAGCATTTATCTCCAACACACTGCCAAATTGAGAGCTCTTGAACACATACACACTCTACAGACTGATGATAATATCACACAGACCATCTACACTGATGGATCTCTAAACACCGCCTGTGGGAGGGCTGGAAGTGCTATTGTTGTGACTCAACCTGACGGTAATATAATTGAGAAAGGAGTTAGAATTAACAACTGGGCATCCACTCTACAAACTGAATTAGTTGCCATACTCACAGCTATTAAATTCATTGAAACCACTGTTACTGACAGTCTCATCATCACTGACTCTCTATCCTCACTACTTGCCCTTGGTACCCTCGACTCAGGTTGTCACGCTCTTGTCTCTGAAGCCAGACACAAATATGCGTGCCTTGTTGACCGGGGTGTCAGGGTCAAACTGTTGTGGATCCCCTCTCACATAGGCCTCATAAAACATGACAGAGTTGATGCCCTCGCCAAACTCGCGTCTAACAAAGACACCGTTGAATACAATTTGGGTCTGTCAAAAAGAACCCTTAAAACTGTAATTAGGAAAGAACTTATTGATGAGTTTGACGCAAGTAGACAAGTGCAAACAGGCACTAGTTTACCATGATGAGATGTATCAAGTGAAACATGTATATGGAGCAAGTAACAAGATCACTAGATTACAAGATGTTGTAACCGCTAGATTAAGGTTAGGATATAAGTACCTTTGGCAGTATGTTCCTCAAGCAGATGTAAACAAAACTAAATGTAAAGTGTGTGGCCATACATATGGCCACACACTTGAACACTACGTCCTCGACTGTGTGAAGATAGAACCTTTTAGGGACAGGTCCAAGCACACTGTGTGTGAAATGGCACAACACTTCATCTCTAATGGCAAGATAGCCGACATATTAAGATTGTATCCACTTTTTTGCACTTAGTAACTATATCAGTTCTCATGTACAGAACCAAATACGCAATGTGCTTGAATACCTCCCACGTAAATGTGAATAACAAAGTGTGAGGCCAGACATACTGCCTCACACGCCTGTTCTCACGCATTTGTGAATAAGTTACCCTTTATGTATAGAACTAAACAAATAATGTAAATGAAATACTGTGTAACTTTCAGTGCCATAATATCCTGACAACCGGGGTTAATTATTATGACCCTTTGTAAACCCTACTCTGTAATCCTTTTGCGCTACCGCTCACAGGATGAGTGTGGGGTGCACAATAAAGTAGCCGCTGCAAGCGGCAAAATCAATCATCAACGGAGGGACCCAGTTCTACCTCAGCCTCCCGATTCACTACGAGGCGGTGGACAGTAAACCCAAGGGCGAGTGATGGACAGATTTCATCCTCATCTTGGTGGACTTCAGCGTGAGGCGGTGGAGAGTAGACCCAAGGGTGAGTGATGGGCAGAGTACACCCTCGCCTTGGGGGCCCTCAGCGACAGAGGGACCCAGTTCTACATCAGCCGGCTGGAGGAGTCCTTCTCTCCAGCACCCGGGGACGTTCATTCGACATTGCAGATCGTGTCTAGGACCTGACCTATGTGTGGGAGTGTCCATATGTTCCGGTCAACTCGAACCTCCACGCATCTGACGACTCTTCAAATGTTATGTAAACCTTTTCACACCTCTCTACATTTAAGAACATAACACGACACCTGTACCACCTAAACAATGTCTACATGCCCTACACTACACAACACGTTGCTGTAACATAAATGTAGCGTGTTTATGCTTAGCATGAATTATTGCTCGGGAATTGTCACCCTCGTCTCGGAGTTTTCCACCAGCCTGAAAATCTAAAGTAAATGTTGAGGTTTTCCCTCAGTGGCGATTGGCGACTACATCCCGTTGTAGTGTTAGTGTCACACACACACCACAGTGTGAATGTTGAATTGTGTGTCTGGGCTAGGCTTTCTCTTGATTGTATACAGGTGCTGAAATTTTTATTCTCCGAAGAAAAATTTTTCTTAAGAGGGGCGATTGTCATGGGTTGGGTTAGGCTTACCCACGCAACCAACTCCAAAGTTTGTTTTACTAGAGATAAGACGCCCGGCGAGGCATAACTGGGACATGTATTTTTCAATTAGTGTATGTTAGCCAGCCTTTAGGGGGGTGGGCAGTGAAACAGTGTTGTACTGTTCATCACTTCACACCCAAAAACCTCATTTTAAGTAGTATCCCCTGAGCCATGGGTTAGTTAAGACGTCGTCTCCATCCTCTCCCTCCTGAAAGGGGGCGGGACACCACACCACACAGAGTCCTCCACCGCCACTCCGTCCTGTGAACCGTCGTCGACACGAGACTAAGCGTGTTAACCTAGGTTGTTATCCCCGTGGAAATATCACGTGTGGATGCCTGGTTGCGACAAGAGCAATCCAGGCTGGCCTATCAAACCTACAGTAAATGGTTAATTAATTCACGCTTACAGAGTTCTCCTGCACGACACCCGTCTACAGTGACCATGATCGACACGAGACGAAGTGTGTTAACCTAGGTTTGTTATCCTCGTAGAAATATCACGTGTGGAAGCCTGGTTGCGACAAAAGCAATCCAGGCTGGTCTATTGCACCTAAATGGTTAATTCAAGTCACGCTTACCAGTTCTCCTTGCCGTGATAACCGTCTACAGTGACTGTCAGTGACGCGAGACTATGTGTGGTAACCCCAAGAGTACTTTTTGTTGTTATGGCCGTGGAAAGAAGTTCTTGTGCGGAAGCCTGGTTGCAACAAAGGCAATCCAGGCTGACAATAAATGTATCACTTGAAGAATTAAGGCTCTGTGAAGTCATACCCATAGTAGAGTAAACACATGTGTCCCCAAGTTGAAAATTCTCTTTTAGAAGATTAATTTTATTACAGCGTGAACGTGAGTGAATCATATATCCAAGCAAATTGTAAATCATTGTATGGAAGCTTGACAAATAAATGTAAGTGCAATTATCTGCCCGTATCTGTGATCCTATCTTATTATTACTAAAGTATAACCAATTACTTAGATGGATGTTGAAAATTAAATGAATTCATTAAATCATCATTTATCAAGTATAAATCATGGAATGTCGAGTGAACTTCTACGTAGATACGCCATAATCTCCTGTAAGTAATCAGTGTGAAGGTATCGGACTCTACGGTAAGAAATAAGAAATACAACATATAATATAATCCACTCCTACTACCACTGATACACCCAAAACCATGACAATATACACATATATATATATATATATATACATATATATATATATATATATATACACATTATATATATATATATATATATATACATTATATATATATATATATATATATATATATATACACACTATATATATATATATATATATATATTATATATATATATATATATATATATATATATATATATATATATGCTGGTAACCACTGCGATAATGCCTCCTCAATATTACCTTGTAATTCAATTGACAGTAGGAACATTATAGAATCTAGTCTTATTAAACATACCGAAGCAGTCAACATGAATTTGAGTAACGGCATGTACAAACTGGACAATTTTGTAATTAAGAAGATTTGTAACCAGGTGAGGTTGGGTCACCTTACACTCTGACCTGACTACGGACAGTTGCGGTGCTTTTTACAGATTAGTAGGGTCATTACCTAATACCTGACCATTGTGGACCTGATCTCACCCTCCTTTGTAAAAATGCACCTTGTTTTGTGCTTCTCCTTAGTCAGTACTCACCCCTGAAGACGTGAATTACACGAAAGCTCTTGGGAACTTCGTGTTTTCTTCTTTCCTTGTGGTTACCAGCATATATATATATATATATAATATATATATATATATATATATATATATATATATATATATATATATTTCATTTTAGTCCATTTAACACGCGGACTTTCAACATACAATCAACGACCTCACCAGCAAGGAATCGAACCCTCGACCTACTGGGTGTGACTAGGGAGCGCTTACCGGCTAGTGTCCTTGTGGCCTAGCCGGTAAGCGCTCCCTAGTCACACCCAGTAGGTCGAGGGTTCGATTCCTTGCTGGTGAGGTCGTTGATTATATATATATATATATATATATATATATGTATGAATGTGTATATATATATATATATATATATATATGTATGTATGAACCTCTGTCCTGCGTGGCAGTGAACAGTGACATTAACCATATGAATCTGACCTCTGTACATATACAGCTGTTAATGAATATGATGTATTTCTTTGTGTATGAACCTCTGTCCTGCATGGCAGTGAGAAGTTATACCACCCTCAATGTCAAGACCTGACTGAATTACTCAGAATAGGCAAACTGTACTACAAGCTTTGCCAATAAATTTGTTAAACTAAACTAAAAACTTGACCTTCACGAGCCATTACAGAATGGATATAGAATCCTTGGAAAGAATTCAGAGGAGAATGACAAGGCTAAGAGACAGGTTAAAGCATCTTAATTTGCACTCCCTCGAGAGAGGTAGAGTGAGGGGTGATATGATAGAGGTGTGTAAGTGGAAGTCGGGGCTGAACAAAGGGGGCATTACAAACGTACTCAAACTATACACCAAGGAGCGAACTCGTAACAATGGTTTAAAGTTAAACAAATTCGGATTTAGGCGCGAAATAGGATTGGAAATAGAGTAGTGGACGAGTGGAACAAGTTACCAAATGTCATCATTAACTCGAATACGCTGGATAGCTTCAAACATAGGTTGGATGGATATATGAGCATTAAGGGGTTGGGTGTAAATGGGACTGCCCAGTATGGGCCAATAGGCCCGCTGCAGTTTCCTCCATTTTATGCTCATTGTTTGTAGAGACGGATCCTCTGGTATAATGGGGGGAAACCTGCCATGCTCGGAAATATCACATCACAAAAACGCCCCGCCCCGCCCCGGCCAGGAGCAGCCCTAGGCACTAGCGTAGCTGGGGGGGGGGGGGGGGGGGGGGCTGGTCCGCCCCGGGCGGCACTTTTGGGGGGGCGGCACTTTTGGGGGGGCGGCACTTTTGGGTCTGCTCATCACCCATATCTGCAGCTACTGGAGACGTTAATCCATCCCTTTGTATCGGCGGCAAGTTAATCCTTGTCGTGTCTGACCTAACACCTGACCCACATCATCACGGCCACGTCATGAGCTACACCCTTGCTATGCGCCCCCCCCCCCCCGCCACACACACAACTTGTAACCTGTTGAGGATTAAGGAAACAATTTCAAACAAGTACGCCAGTGAGCTCATGTGGTGTGGGTCAGGTGTTAGGTCAGACACGACGAGGATTAACTTGCCGCCGATACAAAGGGAAGGATTAACGTCTCCAGTAGCTGCAAAACCATGCAGTCTCGGGTCATATCAGTTCATGTACAGCCGACCAATCCACCAGTTACAAGCAATTCACTTCAGTTCTGCACAAGTCTCCATCGTGACAAGACGAGGGGAGGCTAGACGACTTTTAAGTTCTCTTATGTTTAATATATATATATATATATAAATATATATATATATATATATATATATATATATATATATATATATATATATATAAGAGTGAGTCACTGTGCAATATGTATTTTTTGTGGGGGCGGCAAACTCAAGGGCCGCCCCGGGCGGCACACACTCTAGCTACGCCACTGGCCCTAGGTATGTCTGGTGAGAGTGAAAGACACACCCTAATCGCTCTAACCACTACTCTGTCACCCCTCAACTGCTCGAGGTTGGTGTACATAGTACTATAATTAATAATATTTTATGAAGTGAATATTTACCGGCCATTATCCATTCCTCGGTATACACTATAATGTTTGTTTAGTCACTGTTTTCAGTTTTCACTCCTACAGAGTCGCTGGCCAGGGCAGCGAAAGAATGTGTATTGTTGTAGTCATAAAAAATTACCAATACAAAGACTCCACACACACACAATGTCAGTAGAATATTTTACAAATGAAGGCTGCATAATCAATAACATATTTTCAAGTAACATCATTAAATCACATTTAACTCACCAAAACAGTAGAAATTCACAATGTTAACACATCACTACTACACAAACAACTTCTTCAATAATTAACCTCATGTGATACACTACAGCGCAAGTGCCGAGGCATCCACGAGTTACCTCTCAGAGTTCAAGAAGTACTTCGTCCTGTCGTCCTCCGTGCACCAGCGCTGAAGCACAACTAACACTACATGGTCACGGTTACGCGCAGTGACACAGCACAGTCACAGAAGCTTCGCGGCTGCATAACTGAACCGTGTTAACTGTATGGTTTGTTTACACATACCGCGGAGTGATACAAGACTGATGACAATACTGCACCATTATCCTCTTCTTATTGAGAAGTCTCCATTTACAGTTTACTCGTACATACACTTCTTAACACACTTTTAACCTTATATATACTATACTTAAATAAATAACGAATATTTCTACTCAAGGTCACACTACCCCCTGAAGAAAATGAGATGAGAGAATAATGCTGAAGATGGTAACAGAAAACGGTAAGCACCACACACAAGAATAAAGATTTTCAACCTTACCAACAGCCTCGATCAGTTTTCATCGTCACCGTGACTCTAGCTCTACAGTAAGCCTGGGGGGAGGGGGGGGGGGGACAAGATGGTACTACTTCTTCACTCGCAAGATTGCATCACTATCAATACGTTCCTCTTACAAACACAATAGTACGTATTAATTGCAATACTTTTCTTTACGTATTAGTTACAGTATATTTCCTATAGTTTATTCTCCTTAACTAGCTAAATATCCCTTATTGGTTAAATACGATAGTGATAAGACATTCTTAACTCAGAGTGCGCCTCTGCCATCAATAACACTAACGTTCAAAACAGGTATTAAGAATCTACCACTGACCAAGCAGCAGCTAAGGTGAAAAGTGGCGATATGATATCTAAATAATTCATATACACATAAGGTGTTCAAGAAAACGTGAGACCAACCTCACTGTCTTGTAATTGACGTTCCTACTGCTATACCCCAGCATTAATTGGATCGTTGGTGAATTGACGAGTTGACGATCGGAATTTTTTCGTAAGATGACAGGTCAATGGGTAAGGAAAACGCTTAAATTCACTATGGCAATGATATTCTTAAATAAATTGGGCCAAAAAGAATAAAAATTAAAGCTAAAGTTGCTAAAAAGTCACGTGACTGCGAAAAGCTCCGTGATTGGTTGTGACGTTACTGATTGGGGTGAACTTCCCAGCGGGAGGCAGCCAACTATAGTTGTCCAACCTTCTTGGTTAATCGGTGTGGGGGTTATGTGGTATTGGTTCACACTCAGGATGGGATGGAGAAAGGAAACTCACAATGTGCTCACTGTATACATATTGTATTGGATGTACAATGCAGCTTGTTGATGGGTAGGTAGCATGGTAATAAGCGTTGAGTAGAGAGATCTGGGTGGTGAGGGTGCCCAGAGTGAGGGCACGCGGCTTGAGGGACGCCAAGGTCGCTAGCTGGAGCGGCAGCCACAGGCTGGCGCGGAGGAGGAGGTGTTGCTTGCTGGTGGCACTGAGTAGAAAGAGGTTGGTCGATACGATACGAAGTCTTTAGTTAAGAGGTGAAAGAAGATTATTAGGGGTTGAAGGAAAAGTGGTGAAACTGAAATACAGTAGGAGTAGAAAGAATCTGGGCTCAACCAGATCGCTTCATCTTTTTATTGGTATTTTGTCTTTGTTCTGCTCCCTTGGGTCGTCAGACCTTTGTATTAATATTGGTTTATTTACATAATGCTGCTTATTATTATTATTTTTATTATTGTTGGAGTTAGTGAGCTCGCCCAGGTCCTTGTGTAACTGGGAGGGTAGTCACATTTTTTTTTTTTTTTTTTTTTTTTTTTGAGGTGTTAGTTAAGTGTTAGTTGTGTTAGTCTAAAGATACACTGTATGGAGAGGCCTGCCAGGTTCTTAGTGGAGCTGGTTGGTCACTCTCATCTTTATTCCTCTAATAATGTTTCATGTATAAATGTGTATATTGAGGCAGGAGGTGGTTCAATTACTTCTTCCTGGCTGATATAGCTTGGAGGGTAATCACATTATTATTATTATTATTATTATTTTTTTTTTTTTTTTTTTTTTTTTTTTTTTGAGTTAGTGAGCCCGCCCAGGTCCTTGTGTAGCTGGGAGGGTAGTCACATTTTTTTTTTTTTTTTTTTTTTTTTTTTGCTAAAATGTTAGTTCAATGTTAAATGTTAAATCTTAAATATTAGTTATGTTAGTCTAAAGGTACACTGTATGGAGAGGCCTGCCAGGTTCTTGTGGAGCTGGTAGGTCACTCTCATCTTTTATTCTCTCTATTAATGTCTTATATGTATATTGGGGCAGGAGATGGTTCAATTACTTTCTTCCTGGCTGATTTAAACCAACTGTGTTCTTGGAATTCTTCGTTGTCCATATTATTTATCCAGTTTTGATATGTTTCTGTGTTAAGTTCAGTCACTTTTTTCCAAATATTTACAGCTTTGTTGTGTATATCTACATTAATTGCTAAGAGATTTGCTCTCTTATGTAGCTGTTCATTACTGATGTGGTCTGTATATTTTATGTTATATATAAATCTAAGGGCTATATTTTGTACTGTTTGTAATCTTTTAATGCTCGTTTTACTAAGGGTGTTCAATGGGATGGGTGGGTAGTCCATAATTGATTTGACAAGGGCAATATATATCTTTCTCTTGTTATTAATGCTAAGGTTCTTAAAGCGTTTTATTTTTGATAATCTTATTCTTGCCTGTCGTTCTTTATCTTTTAAGTATGTTATATATCCTCTTTTTGTTAGTTTTAGTCCAAGCATCCTGCCTTCAGTGTCGTATGGGTATAGTTCCTGGTCGACTATTACTGGACTTGTATTAATCTTGGCTATTGGTATTATCTTGAATTTGTTCTTATTTGTCCTGATTTTCCATTTTTTCTCAAAATCATTTATGTTTTTTATCGCTCTTACCGTGTAGAGTGCCATAAATTGAGTTGATTTTCCTGGGTATGATACTATTTGAGTAATATCATCAGCAAACATTACATATTCGCTAAAGGGGGTAGGTTGAGGTGTGTCTGAAGTATAAATTGTATATAGTGTTGGAGAAAGGCATCCTCCTTGAGGTACTCCACTCTCAAGATTAAACATAGTTCCCAAAAAGTTTCCAATTTGAATTTGTGCTCTCCTACCATCTAAATAGTTACACAATATTCTTAGCAAGTATTCATTAAGTCCCAGTTATAATATTTTATATTTTAAGCCTAAATGCCAAACCTTATCAAAGGCCTTAGAAACATCCCTTAAAATTATATTGATCTGGTTACCCTTGCTTTTTTCTATTGCAATTATTTCCGTTATTATGGCTATTGCAGTTAGGGTATTTCTATTGGGCATAAATCCATGTTGTCTATTGTTAGTTTTCCCATGTTGTGCTAAAAAGGCTATAAGTCTTGTATTTAAAATTTTTTCCAATAGTTTCCCAGTAATTTCTAATAAAGATATTGGCCTGTAGTTTAATATTTCCTTATTGTCCTTACCCTCCTTCGGAATAAATATCATTTTGGCATATTTTAGTTTGTCTGGAAAGTAACCAGTTATTAAGCATGCGTTATAAATGTTTAATAGTGTATTTAAAATGTTTTCAGGTAGATTCATGATCATATTTCGTGTAATACCTGTGAGCCCAGGGGCTTTTTCCTTAAACTTCCTCAGACAGTGCATCATTTCTCCCATTGTTATTATTTGATTATTTGGTAATAAGTTATAGTCTATATATTGCCTTGGGGTGATTCTATGTATATGTCTTCCCATCTCTTCTTCTATCCTTTCTTCGTGTTCACTATCAAAATCTTCATTTTCCTCATCTGATATTTTAAAAATTTTTACCCATTCCCTTTTGAATGCTGACTCTTGTTCATTTTCCTCGTGCAATTTTATTCCGTTTTGGTCTTTAATGTATGGTGTTTTTTGCTTGTTGTGCCCTATCATCTTGTTTATGGAAGTCCAAAATGTTTTTGTGTCTTTAGTCATGTCAGCCGCCATTATAATATCATTCCATTTTTTATTGTTTGCTTCCTTACATGCGTCTCATAATTTTATCTGTAGTGCTATCTGTGTCGTATATAGCCATCTGTTACTGCCGTGTCTTTCCATATACCTGTTTATTTCATTGTAATAGGTCTGGGTTAATTTAACTTCTTCTGGTAGTCTGTTGTTGGGTAATGTTCTAAAGTGTGAAGTAGGAGTGTGTTTGGTTATAGATGTTTTTATTGCTGAGTGCAGTCTGTCCATTTCTGAGTCTATATCTTCTGTTGTTTTCCCTTGTAGGTTAATCGAGTGGTGACTACTTAAGTCGTCTTTGAAGCTGTCCCAGTCTGTTTTACTCATTTTCAGCCTCTTTTTTATTGGTATCTGTATGGGGCTTGTTGACAGTGTTAGTATAATTGGCAGATGGTCACTGCCTGTAAGAGGTCCCTGTATTATATGGTAATTGAAAAAGGCTTTGTTGTTGGTAAAAATTTTGTCTGGTGTCGATTGTGTATTGTGATTTCTCCAGGTTGGAAAGTTAGGACCCAGATGATTGATTTTCCCTAAATTTATTAATTGATTAAGGGCGTTTCCCACGACGTTATTATTTGTATTGTCAAAAATCCTATGTCTGGCGTTAAAGTCTCCTAAGATGTACATCGGATGACTACTGTTAGCCAATTTTAATAGGTCTTCTATAGGTAAGTAGGGTCGTCTCGGTGGCAGATAAGTAGTAGCAATTATTACATCTCCTTGAGTTGTATTTATTTTTATTGCCAGAAATTCTTCCTGGAAGTCATCAATTAGTTTAAATTTTAAGTTTCTTTTAACCGCTATAGCTACTCCGTCATTTTTCTCGCCCGATTTGTTTCTTTGGTTTACATAATAGTTAAAGAGTTTTATGTTGTTGTTTTCTGTCTCACCGTGACTGTTTATTAGTATAATGTCTGGGTCAATTTCTTGATATATATTACTTAGGTTAATTCTCTCGGTGTTCCAGTTTCTTACGTTGTGTTGTATTATTCTTAAAGTTCTTACTGTTTGTCTATTGTCCATTATTTCTTATACTTGGATTGTAACTGTTGAAGTGGAGACCTATCATCCTGTTTCCCGCTTCTGACTCTTCTAAACTCTGACGGGTCTACTATTTTAAAGTCATTGGTCGTAATCTTTAGTTTGTCCGTAGCAATTAGTGACCAGACGTATTCTTCACTTAGGGATTTTTCTTGATATGTCCACTTGTATATCCCTCCTTCACAGTTTTTTACTATTGTTCCTCCTGTTGGTCTCGATGTTGGGATTCCATGTTTTGTTGTAGTGATAACTTTTAATCCTATATCTTCAGCAGATTCAGGTTGTATATTGTGTTCAGTTTCCATCTTATCTTCTCTCCTCCTACTCCTTTGTCTTGTAGACTGTCCTTTTGTTATTTCTATTTTCTCTTTGTCACTTCTAGTCATTTGTCTGGGATCTCTATCAGTCGCTTGTGTTCCTTGTGTATCAGCTGTTGCTCCTTGCTCAAACCTTTGTTTGTCTAGCTGTAGTCTTTCGCTCAGTTCGCTTGCGTATGTTGCCTGAAATAGTTTTTCGGATTGTGGATTCTCTGGAAATATCATCTCTGGTAGGTTATTCAATTTAAACATTTTCCTTAATTCCTCATTGTATGATCCGGGTGCAATGATATTGTGCAAATGTGCATGGATCATACTAATCATTACCTTATCATGTATTGGCTCACTTAGGTTTAATATGGTGGATTCTGGTCTGTGAGCCTCTTGGACCGCTCTCTTGGCTATTTCGACATATGTCGTATCCTTCTTGTCTTGTTCCTTTTTCCTTGTTTCTTGTTCCTTGTACTTTATCATGTGTTTTTTTATTGGGCATGCCATGGCTAACGTCCTATGTCCTATGTATGCATTCCCGTTTCTCTTACAGTTGAGACATCCAACATATGTATTCTTACATTCAGTGTAGGTATGGTCGTCGCCTGCACAATCTGAGCAGTACTTTTTTTCTTTTTCCGGACAGTCTCTCGTTGTATGCTCTTCATATTTGTAGCAAGAGAAACAAGTTTGCAGACTGATGAATGTCTCCTTCTTTATTTGATGTGGTGTGACTGACATGTTGAATATTAGAAAGCCCTGTTGTAAAACTTTCTCAGCCATTGACACTTCTTCAAAAGTAATCTTTAAAACATGAGTATAGTCTTTTATCTTAATGACTTCTTCAATCTTCATCCACCTGTTTTGCCGTTCCAGTTCATCTTTCAGGTCTTCAGAAGTCTTCCTCCCGATCTCTTGGTCAACTTGACGAACGAAAACTGATCTTTTTGCTTTTTGTTCTGGTGGCATGACCACAACAAGGCCTTCATTATAAAATATATCTCTGGCTTCTTTTGAAAGGATTTTATCTGAATCAAAGTCATCTTTGCAGATTACTTTAAAACCTTCATTTGTGTTGAATATTCTTGTAAGTGGGACTTGCAATTTGTTGTAAGTGATTTCTGCCACTTTTCCCCTTCCAATAGAGTGTCCCTTATCTCTATGTTTTATTCTAATGCTTGTTGTCATCTTCTTGATTACATCTAATCCTACCTATAACACAGGGCTCCTGCCTGGGAGCAGTGACCCCGCCCCCCCCTCTTGGACGGGCGTCGGGCTCGTAGGGTTCTGCACCCAGGTTACCTGTGACTATAGTTATATCTAAGAAAGTTTCCACCTACCGGTGACCCCCGGACAAGGGGTGCCCTGCACTATCACAGGTTCCCTTGCCGGATCGACCGTATCGCTAAGTCCCGCCTCCCGTTCAAAGAACGGAGTGCATGAGGGGGATGAAAAAAGGAAAGAGGAGTTAGAGAGTAGAAACAGCCTACCTACCACGCCACGTTCGGTTAGCCAATCAGAGCACCGCAGTAAACGTGCATGTATCACGCCACCGTGGGGCACCACTGATTGGCCACTCCAGGACGTAGACGCACGGGTAGTAGTCAAAATTTGGGGAGCCCAAATATTTGTTTTCCAGATGTTGGAATTTTTCGTACAATCTGTGATGGTAATTACACCGTCACTATGTTGAGTAAGTACAATCACTAGGATTGAGTGTCTTATCACAACAAAGTTGCAGACTGCTCAAACATGCAGCAAAAAAGGCAGGTCTTCGCAGCTCCAGGTCCAGCAGTCGAGGTTGGTCACAGCGGTGTCAGGCCTTATAAGGCGGGGGTAGGCGTGGGTAGATAGTTGACCCCCGCTCCGTGGGCGGCGTTGGAGGCGTAGGCTGGGGAATTCGAGAAGGTTCGGTGCTTGTAGGGGAGGAATCCACTACATCGGCTCATTAAATAAATATTATTAGATAATTAATTATGCTTTATTGTGCAACACAGTAATACTATTTTGAATATAAAAATATTACTAAGCACATTAACTATTTCGATGGATATTACCTGCCCATACATCAAATTTCATAGTACAGTGTTGATAATATTTTGGTTTTGGTCATTTGGGGAACCTTAAGATTCTAACTATGGGGTTAAGTACTTTAAACAATAAGACACATTATCTCTACAGGATTTCTGTCGCAAAACATTTTTCGATCGCATAAGAAAATACAGATCATAGGTCAGGTTAGGTTCGGGTATGATGAGTTATAAGGTAAGCTTAACATACACTGGTAAGGGGGGGGGGGGTGGGTAGTAGCTCAATAGTAGTGATTTCCGATATAAATGAAGGTCTAAAATTGTCCATAACAAACCACAGACCATCAGAAAAAGTCTGCATGTCTAAGTACAGGAATAACCAAAACTAAAAATTTACCCAATATAGCCCATCTCGAATCTAAACATCAAATACTTATGGAAGTTAAAGTAAAATTTTACCCATTAGTTAATATAAATGATGATATATCCCAGTGGTTCATTAGTGAGTCATCAAAACAATAACAGCACTATGTTGTCGTGTTTAACTAGCATTATCAAAACAAAATCTAAACAATGTCATTACTTCTAAATTTATTTGCATCTCCATCTAGTACTGATATACTATGTAAATGCACTGGAAAAAAAGAGAGAAAGTCTACCAGGTAAGAATATATGACAGCTGAGCTGGTGTGAACATGAGATTTTTTTATGTCCAAATGAACATAAGAATGGAGGAAACCGCAGCGGGCCTATTGGCCCAAACTGGGCAGTCCCATTTACACCTAACCCCTATCGCTCATATATCCATCCAACCTATGTTTGAAGCTGCTCTTCACAGCACATTTCTTCACTTACGAAATGTCCATGACTTAGACCATAAAAAAAAAAACACCCTTAAAACTTACTTGAACGTGGCATTTGGGGTCTGAAGAGGCCATCCTTTCTGCTACCTACGACTGCAGCCCAGCCGTGTTGAAATTAGTGACGTCATTGCAAATGGCGATCCTGTTTCAAAAGAAATAAACTTATCTCGACTATTATAGGAGGACTTTAAACTTTCACTACAAATTATATATACAGTATCACTCTACGAACGTGGCAGAGTATATTTCTAGTGTTTGCCCAGAACTGTCAACTCGTCCATTGTGTTATTCCTCATTTAGGCAAAATACTAGTTAGACCACCTAGAGATTTAACAAAATCATGTCTGGTAATGTGAACAAACCTATTA
This sequence comes from Homarus gammarus, assembly GCA_958450375.1. Taxonomy (NCBI): domain Eukaryota; kingdom Metazoa; phylum Arthropoda; class Malacostraca; order Decapoda; family Nephropidae; genus Homarus; species Homarus gammarus. The sequence continues at coordinate 100,196 of CAUDMG010002134.1, read as the reverse complement.
CCTGCCCCAGCGCTGAAGGCAGTGAAGAAAATACATTAGTTGAGTTAGAAGTTTGTAGTGGATACTGTCCCCTACATCTGCCACTGCAGTTAGTCCTCTAACTCTAAGATACATCGAAACACACGTGCTCCCTTAAAAACCTTCCCTGTGCCCAAAGGACGCTTCCAAGTAGTGCACCTCGACATCGTGGGACCTCTTCCATCATCCTGCGGCAACACCTACATCTTCACCTGCATTGACCATTTCACCAGGTGGACAGAAGCCATTCCCATGTCTAATGCTACAGCAAAGTCAGCCGTCCGCGCCTTCCTGTCTGGTTGGGTCTCCCGTTTCGGTCCTCCCACGACTGTCATCACTGACCGAAGAGTCCAGTTTGAGTCTCACCTCTGGCAATAGTCTCCTGCAGTTCCTCGGCACTTCCAGACACCACACTACTTCTTACCACCCTCAATCCAACAGCATGATAGAGCGGTTTCATCGTCAGCTGAAGGACGCAATCAAAGCACAGCACTGCTCCTTCAGCTGGACCGATACTCTACCCTTAGTGCTCCTTGACATCTGCACATCCCACAAAGAAGACATGGACTGCAACCCAGCAGATCTCACCCGAGGCGAACCCTTTTGCCTCCCTGGGGACTTCTCACCTACTCCTGACCTTGACCACTTCACTCCTGCTGCCTGTCACGACCTACTGCAAACACTACAACAAGCAGTTTCTGCACTCAAAGCTACTGCCCCACGCCAGCCTTCCCATCGTCCTGAACACATCCCTCCTGCACTACTCAACGTCGAGTATGTCTTCGTCAGGCGCGATGCTCACCGCAACCCACTTCAACGCCCCTACGACGGACCCTTCCCGGTTTTTGCATGGTTAGCGAAGTTCCTGACGATCATTCGCAATGGCAGACACAACACTGTCAGCATCGATCGAGTGAAGCCGGCCACCTTACCCGATGGGCCCCCAGCCCAGCATTACCTCCAACAAACCATGCCTGCACCAGTCTGCCCACAATTGCCACATGCAGCACCACCTCACCCACAACATTTCTGGGCACCCTCTTTTCATCCTCAGGTACCTACTGCTTTTGCCGTGGACCCTGCTCCTGATGAGGATCCTGCATCCGGACCTATGGACCCAGACACCCCACTCCGCGCCCCTGAGGACTTTGCACCTGCCTCGAGAGAAGTACCACATTCCTTGCCTGTTCAACCTTCTCTTAACCACTACCCTCCTTCTCCCTCTGCTTCTTCCACAGATCTCGTGTCTCTAGACGGAGTCGTCACCGGTAGCTGCCGAGTGGTTCACACCCCCGCCCCTTATGTCTCACATGTGGAATACAACCCTGCCAACAACAAGTTTCCTGCAGCGTTCGGAGGGGAGGGGGAGTATTGTAGTGGACACTCTCCCCTACAACTGCCACTGCCGTTAGTCGCTGATCAACCGATCCAGCGGCAAGTTTCTCTGACAAGCCTAGCGGTCTGTCTGCGCGGGGTCAGCTAAGCAGCGACGCTTACTTCCTGTGGACTCGGTGGACTCGTATATAAGCCCACAGCTTCGCCATGAAGGAGATTCTACTCAGCGCTCTCAAACAGACAAGACCTACGCATAATAAGTTCCTCACCACACAGCAACTCCCTAGCACTGCGTTGTATATAATGTATTATATAGAGAAAACGCCATAGCTGAGTTTTCCTTCTCACCTCCATCCTAGTGCGATCCCACTTCATGTTAACCCCACAAGTTACTGGTAAAGATGTTGAGCCGGTTGGTTAATTTTCAATTAACCAGGTTGGTTCACATATATTATATTGGGCTTTGGTAACGAAACCCAATTGAAGTTTCTTGTTTTATTAGAAAAGTATTATGTTATATAATTCCTGAGTGTAGATCAACCGTAAGTTCCACTATTTATGAGTGTGATGAGAAAGGGACGGCGTTTATGTATATAAACGTGAACCAACGTCCGTTCGATATTGGTTGGTGTGAGTGACTTTGAGTAGTGACCCATAGAGGGAGAACGGAATTAAGACTTCGTTCCCCCCTCGATGGAAGACGGAGCCATCCACTGCGGCTCTCAAATAACGCCTTCCTCTAGTCATGGATATCAAACTACTGCTCCCTTTAGGTGGCCAGAGAGCAGGCTACTTATGCCTTTACTCAGCATAATATGACCCAGCTTCCCGTGGGCACACCTTATCACGCGCATTGAGCATGTCACCTCATAGCCAGTGGAAAGTTACAGGGGATGAATCTGAATATAAATCAGATGTAAATAACCCATTTATATAATTCTTCTGTTGATGAGACAGGGGCCATTACATCGTTAGTAAACATATAATAGGTCGCCAGGTCCAATGACATATTTGCTAGAGTATTAAAGGAATGCAAGGAAAAATTCAGTATGCCTTTGATAAACTTGCTTAACTTGTCATTCCAATAGGGTGTAATACAAGAATCCTGGAGAATAGCAAATGATACCAATTTTTAAAAAGGGAGATAGATCACTATCCTCTAACTACCGCCTAACCAGTTTAAAATCGATTGTTGGAAATTATTGATAGTAATAATTAAAGACTCAATTCGAAATCACCTCAAGCTACACAAATTGATTAATGACTCAGCATGGCTTTACCAGAGGGCATTCTTGTCTGACAGGTTTATTGTAATTCTTTTCAATTGTTTTCGAGTCAACTGACGACGGACATGATTATGATATGGTTTACCTCGACTTCAGCAAACCCTTTGAGAAGATCCCTCACTGGAGGGGATATTCTAAACTGGATAAGAGCATAGATAACTGACAGGAAAAAGAATATCAACATTAGTGACACTAAAGCTGATTGGGGTAACGTTACTAGTGGTGTACCTCAAGTCTTCGTACTTGGACCGTTTTTATTTATTATAAACATTATTGATATAATATAAGAGTAAACATAAAAAAAAATAGGGTGTATGAGTAAATCTAACGAGGACTCCCCCAAATTACAGGAAGACCCAGATTTTTTATGGACTGAAGTATAGCAGATGCAATTAAATGAGGAAAAATGTAAAGTTGTAAGGTTGGGAAATGAAACAGAGGAACAGATGAACAACAGACATGCAGAGAAATCCTACTGTGAAAAAAATTAAGGGATAACTTTATCTAAATCAGTAATGTATATATACACTCGAAACAAGGCTAACAAGTGTTATATATGTGTATGTTTACATACTGCCTTTATTGATTATAATACATGATACTGTATATTATGTTATTTCTTACCAAAGTTAGAATGTGTTTAGGCCTGTGTAATCACGAACGTGTTAGGCACGTTGTACACAACAACAACAATAAATCACCTGAGTAAGAGTCAGCATTAAATCATGTAAGATACTACAACAAGGTACTAGGGTTCATACAAGCGAAGTTATCCTTAAACTATAACTCAAGTATGCGAGACTTCACTTGGAGTATGAGGTTTAGTTTTGGTCACCTTATTATTGAATGGATAGCGATTCCATCGAAAGCATTCAGAGCAGGATGACAAGGGTATTGATAACTTTGAGTATAGAGACAAATTGATAATTATCAATTTGTCTTAGTTTGCATCGTTTTGTGAGACGTAGAGTGAGGGGTGATATGATTCGAAGTGTGTACATGGAAGTTAAGGTTAATTAAAAGTGATATAACACAGACACATTATACATAAAATATTAAAGGAGGAGATACTGTAGTGGATTTCTCCCCTACAAACACTGTTTGTCGCTGAGTAGCCGACCCCGCGAATTCCACAGTGTATGCCTCGTGGTATAGGTCAACCAGCGCCGCCCACGGAGCGGGGGTCAACTATCTACCCACGCCTACCTCCACTATAAAAGACCTGACCTCGTAGTGACCTGCTGAAGATATAGGATTAAAAGTTATCACTACAACAAAACATGGAATCCCAACATCGAGACCAACAGGAGGAACAATAGTAAAAAACTGTGAAGGAGGGATATACAAGTGGACATATCAAGAAAAATCCCTAAGTGAAGAATACGTCTGGTCACTAATTGCTACGGACAAACTAAAGATTACGACCAATGACTTTAAAATAGTAGACCCGTCAGAGTTTAGAAGAGTCAGAAGCGGGAAACAGGATGATAGGTCTCCACTTCAACAGTTACAATCCAAGTATAAGAAATAATGGACAATAGACAAACAGTAAGAACTTTAAGAATAATACAACACAACGTAAGAAACTGGAACACCGAGAGAATTAACCTAAGTAATATATATCAAGAAATTGACCCAGACATTATACTAATAAACAGTCACGGTGAGACAGAAAACAACAACATAAAACTCTTTAACTATTATGTAAACCAAAGAAACAAATCGGGCGAGAAAAATGACGGAGTAGCTATAGCGGTTAAAAGAAACTTAAAATTTAAACTAATTGATGACTTCCACGAAGAATTTCTGGCAATAAAAATAAATACAACTCAAGGAGATGTAATAATTGCTACTACTTATCTGCCACCGAGACGACCCTACTTACCTATAGAAGACCTATTAAAATTGGCTAACAGTAGTCATCCGATGTACATCTTAGGAGACTTTAACGCCAGACATAGGATTTTTGACAATACAAATAATAACGTCGTGGGAAACGCCCTTAATCAATTAATAAATTTAGGGAAAATCAATCATCTGGGTCCTAACTTTCCAACCTGGAGAAATCACAATACACAATCGACACCAGACAAAATTTTTACCAACAACAAAGCCTTTTTCAATTACCATATAATACAGGGACCTCTTACAGGCAGTGACCATCTGCCAATTATACTAACACTGTCAACAAGCCCCATACAGATACCAATAAAAAAGAGGCTGAAAATGAGTAAAACAGACTGGGACAGCTTCAAAGACGACTTAAGTAGTCACCACTCGATTAACCTACAAGGGAAAACAACAGAAGATATAGACTCAGAAATGGACAGACTGCACTCAGCAATAAAAACATCTATAACCAAACACACTCCTACTTCACACTTTAGAACATTACCCAACAACAGACTACCAGAAGAAGTTAAATTAACCCAGACCTATTACAATGAAATAAACAGGTATATGGAAAGACACGGCAGTAACAGATGGCTATATACGACACAGATAGCACTACAGATAAAATTATGAGACGCATGTAAGGAAGCAAACAATAAAAAATGGAATGATATTATAATGGCGGCTGACATGACTAAAGACACAAAAACATTTTGGACTTCCATAAACAAGATGATAGGGCACAACAAGCAAAAAACACCATACATTAAAGACCAAAACGGAATAAAATTGCACGAGGAAAATGAACAAGAGTCAGCATTCAAAAGGGAATGGGTAAAAATTTTTAAAATATCAGATGAGGAAAATGAAGATTTTGATAGTGAACACGAAGAAAGGATAGAAGAAGAGATGGGAAGACATATACATAGAATCACCCCAAGGCAATATATAGACTATAACTTATTACCAAATAATCAAATAATAACAATGGGAGAAATGATGCACTGTCTGAGGAAGTTTAAGGAAAAAGCCCCTGGGCTCACAGGTATTACACGAAATATGATCATGAATCTACCTGAAAACATTTTAAATACACTATTAAACATTTATAACGCATGCTTAATAACTGGTTACTTTCCAGACAAACTAAAATATGCCAAAATGATATTTATTCCGAAGGAGGGTAAGGACAATAAGGAAATATTAAACTACAGGCCAATATCTTTATTAGAAATTACTGGGAAACTATTGGAAAAAATTTTAAATACAAGACTTATAGCCTTTTTAACACAACATGGGAAAACTAACAATAGACAACATGGATTTATGCCCAATAGAAATACCCTAACTGCAATAGCCATAATAACGGAAATAATTGCAATAGAAAAAAGCAAGGGTAACCAGATCAATATAATTTTAAGGGATGTTTCTAAGGCCTTTGATAAGGTTTGGCATTTAGGCTTAAAATATAAAATATTAAAACTGGGACTTAATGAATACTTGCTAAGAATATTGTGTAACTATTTAGATGGTAGGAGAGCACAAATTCAAATTGGAAACTTTTTGGGAACTATGTTTAATCTTGAGAGTGGAGTACCTCAAGGAGGATGCCTTTCTCCAACACTATATACAATTTATACTTCAGACACACCTCAACCTACCCCCTTTAGCGAATATGTAATGTTTGCTGATGATATTACTCAAATAGTATCATACCCAGGAAAATCAACTCAATTTATGGCACTCTACACGGTAAGAGCGATAAAAAACATAAATGATTTTGAGAAAAAATGGAAAATCAGGACAAATAAGAACAAATTCAAGATAATACCAATAGCCAAGATTAATACAAGTCCAGTAATAGTCGACCAGGAACTATACCCATACGACACTGAAGGCAGGATGCTTGGACTAAAACTAACAAAAAGAGGATATATAACATACTTAAAAGATAAAGAACGACAGGCAAGAATAAGATTATCAAAAATAAAACGCTTTAAGAACCTTAGCATTAATAACAAGAGAAAGATATATATTGCCCTTGTCAAATCAATTATGGACTACCCACCCATCCCATTGAACACCCTTAGTAAAACGAGCATTAAAAGATTACAAACAGTACAAAATATAGCCCTTAGATTTATATATAACATAAAATATACAGACCACATCAGTAATGAACAGCTACATAAGAGAGCAAATCTCTTAGCAATTAATGTAGATATACACAACAAAGCTGTAAATATTTGGAAAAAAGTGACTGAACTTAACACAGAAACATATCAAAACTGGATAAATAATATGGACAACGAAGAATTCCAAGAACACAGTTGGTTTAAATCAGCCAGGAAGAAAGTAATTGAACCATCTCCTGCCCCAATATACATATAAGACATTAATAGAGAGAATAAAAGATGAGAGTGACCTACCAGCTCCACAAGAACCTGGCAGGCCTCTCCATACAGTGTACCTTTAGACTAACATAACTAATATTTAAGATTTAACATTTAACATTGAACTAACATTTTAGCAAAAAAAAAAAAAAAAAAAAGAAAAAAAAAAAAATGTTACTACCCTCCCAGCTACACAAGGACCTGGGCGGGCTCACTAACTCAAAAAAAAAAAAAAAAAAAAATAATAATAATAATAATAATAATGTGATTACCCTCCAAGCTATATCAGCCAGGAAGAAGTAATTGAACCACCTCCTGCCTCAATATACACATTTATACATGAAACATTATTAGAGGAATACAGATGAGAGTGACCAACCAGCTCCACTAAGAACCTGGCAGGCCTCTCCATACAGTGTACCTTTAGACTAACACAACTAACACTTAACTAACACCTCAAAAAAAAAAAAAAAAAAAAAAAAAAAAAAAAAAAAATGTGACTACCCTCCCAGTTACACAAGGACCTGGGCGAGCTCACTAACTCCAACAATAATAAAAATAATAATAATAAGCAGCATTATGTAAATAAACCAATATTAATACAAAGGTCTGACGACCCAAGGGAGCAGAACAAAGACAAAATACCAATAAGAAAGATGAAGCGATCTGGTTGAGCCCAGATTCTCTCTACTCCTACTGTATTTCAGTTTCACCACTTTTTCCTTCAACCCCTAATAATCTTCTTTCACCTCTTAACTAAAGACTTCGTATCGTATCGACCTCCTCTTTTCTACCTACACCAACCAGCAGGCAACACCTCCTCCTCCGCCGCTGCCTGGCGGCCCTCCCTCCCGCCGGCGAGCATGGCGACCCACAAGCTGTCCTTCTCTGAGCGTCCTCACCAACCAGCTCTCTCTACATCACGCTTGTAACCACGCTGCCACTTCCCAGCACCAAGCTGCAATGTACATCCAAATACAACATGTATACAGAGAGCACATTGTGAGTTTCCTTTCTCCAACCATCCTGAGTGTGAACCAAACCACCCATACCCCACAAATGGTGACCCCCGGAGATTCGCACTTACACAGGATGGGGAGAAACCGATCACTCTCCCAGTCTTCAAGCAACATGGAAGACTGGCTTATCCACACAGAGGCAGCTCTCATCTGCTCTACAACTATTGTCTCTACACCGCAGGTTAGACACCCTAGAGCAGCTCTGCAACTCTAAGCAAACAGCCGTTCCTCTTCCTTCCCCAAGCACCACATCCTACCGACCCCAACACACCCGACCTGCCTCAGACGCCGCCCCGGCCCAGCAGTACCCCCTGGCGCTACTCCTGACGCGGGCCAACACACCCCTCTTTTCTCCCTCAGGTACCCCCCTGCTACTGTCCTGCACCCTGCTGCTGTCGTGGACCCAGCTGCTGTCACGAGCCCTCATCCGCTTCTACTGACGCAGCCCCTGCTCCTGACCCAGGCCCACACACCCCAGCAGGCGCATCTGACGACTCTGCACCTGCCGTGAGGGAAGCACAACATTCATCGCCTCCACACACCCTTTTTCTCCCTCTCTACTCCCACAGATATTGTGTATCTAGACAGTTGTCTCCTCTAGCGGCCGGCTCATCCACGCCCTCGCCGTTATGGCTAACATGTGGCATGCACCACCCGTTCTGCCTCACATGTGCCATGCAACCCTGCAGACAACAAGTCTCCTACACCGCCTGGAGGGAAGGAAGGAGTGTTGTAGTGGATTTCTCCTCTACAAACGCTGTTTGTCGCTGAGTAGCCGACCCCGCGAATTCCACAGTGTATGCCTCGTGGTCTAGGTCAACCAGCGCCGCCCACTGAGCGGGGGTCAACTATCTACCCACGCCTACCTCGGCTATAAAAGACCTGACCTCGTGGTGACCTCCTCTTTTCTACCTACACCAACCAGCAAACAACACCTCCTCCTCCTCCTCCCCCGCTGCCTGGCGACCCTCCCTCCCGCCGGCGAGCATGGCGACCCACAAGCTGTCCTCCTCTGAGCACCCTCACCAACCAGCTCTCTCTACAGCACGCTTGTAACCACGCTGCCACTTCCCAGCATTGTACATCCAATACAACATGTATACAGAGAGCTCATTGTGAGCTTCCTTTCTCCAACCATCCTGAGTGTGAACCAAACCACCCATACCCCACAATACCATGTAGCAATGGTTTTAAATTAGGCATACAGTATTTAGATTTTGGCATAAAATACGCAAAAATTGAATTGGATATAGAGCTGTGGATAAGTGGAAGAAATTACCAAACACTTTCATTAACTCGAACACACTGGGAAGCTTCAAATGTAGGACAGATATACAGTATGGGTGATTTGGGTTGAGTGTAAACGAGGCTGCCTGGTATGGGCCAATAAGCCCCCTGCAGTTTCCTTCATTCTTATTTTTTTTATGACTAAGCGTTCCACTTTATTTCCCTTGATGATTAAGCACCTTAATGGTACCTAACCTAAACAAGCATAACATCAGCGCAACCTAACAAAACCAAACGCAATCTAATTTAACCTAACATAATATAATCTAAACCAACCAGAGCTATTTTTTTGTCCATTTATTGGGCACCCCCCTACATCCTTGTGCTAGGTGAAGCGCAGAAGCGTTTACAGCGCCCAACAGGGAAGCATGCTAAGTTCATGCTTGCCTTATGTCTCATGAGTTAAGGGTGTAGAAGCCTGAAGAGTCGAGGGCGTAGAAGCCTGAAGAGTCAATGGTTTATGTCTAAGCAAGTTATTGGAAGCTCCAACAACTTATCCCTGAATACGAATTCGCAACTTTGGACTTACAGCAGGTACCTACTTTGCTGCCAGGTGAACAGAGACGAAGGGGACGAGGAAGAGTGTCCAAACAACTTCCGCCTGCCCGGGAATCGAACCGGTGACATCTTGCTTGCGAGGCACCAGCTCCCCCGACCAGAGCTAATCTAACCAGAGCTAATCTAACCTAGCCTAACCGGAACTAACCTAATCTAATCACTTCAGGTGGCGTTAGGGTGGTTAATCTTCAGGTGAAGTGCCTAATCATCAAGTGATTATAAGAAAAATAAATAAATAAAATACCACTACTAGAAGGGATGAACCTAGAAATTGGGTAGGTGGAGGTTGCAGTATTTAAGCTGGGTGTGGAGCCACACGGCAAAACTTCAGAGCACGATGCTATGCACCATTGCACCACAGCTGCAAGGTATTTCGAGTAATGAATAAAAGGAATTTTTTTTTAATTACCTTCAATATTCAAGGTAATGGTATGCTGTATGGAAAGAGCATTTCTGATGTCGATATTCACTAAAGACATACACTCCCTGTGCACTTACAACTTGATTACCAACCTGAATGATGATGATACATAAACGAAAAAGTAATTGCTTACTTAGTAATTTTCTTTCCAATTTCAAGCAATTAAGCACTACTTGAAATGGCGTATAAATAACATACAAATAAGTAAACTCACCTTTTGGAGAAAAAGAGATCGATAGTAGGTAGTAGGTGGCAGCTATCAAACAGGGAGGTACTACCACCTGGGAAGATATTGGAAGCATAATGTGTTGTCTGTGACTCTAATGGTAGCCTCTGCTGCTATATCGCATCGCGAAAATTGTGACCAAGTTCCAGGTTGCTGATCTGTCTTTCTGCCTCATTTACACACAATTGCAGGGTCTCAATTGTCTCTCTTACTATTGACAACACAACATATATATAAACGTACTCACTCTTGATGTGTTCTATTCTTTTATTCTCCTATGATATAAGTTGACAATAATATTGAAGCAGGGCCTTCAAGGATGGGTCCCACTGGTCGGGAAGATTGTGGACCCCAGGGCCGACCTGATCATCAAATCAAACTACTGGGATCTCAACTGGCGTCACCGCGGTTGATGGAGGATCGGCTTTTTTCACACTTCAATTTTCCTACATTCGCGGTCTGTGATCCAATTTTCCTTCTACGGAGCACCATCTATTAACCTCTTCCCCGACCTCTTACAACTATCTGAACTTCAACTGACAAAAGCAGTCTGGGGTTTTGTGATGTGGAACCGCACATAGGATGGAGGTGAGAAGGGAAAGTCAGCTATGGCGGTTTTCTTATATAAATATATTTTATACAAAACAGTCTGGTGCTGGAGAGTTGCTGTGTGGTAAAGGAGTTGCTGTGCAAGAGCTTCTTTCGAGGAGGTGTTGCGTGTTGCAGGGCTGTAGCTACAATGAATCTCAGGTCGGTCGGTGATACGGAGAGAAGAGAACATTAGCTCTGAGGGTGCAAGAAGGATACAGTACAAGGTAAAGTTCAGAAGTGGGAAATAAAGGAGGAGGTTAACAGCAGGTGGGCTATCCACCTTGCGGAGACGAGGTTTTTGTCTTCCGTCAACAGTGCTGCATTAGAGGACTCTTGCGGTTACGGAAGGCCGGTTTCAGCCAAGCTAAACTAAGTTGTTCTATTTGATGTTTCCTTGGGGCATATTATGTTGAGGGGGGGGGGGGGGGTCCCTCCAGGTCCTTTTGACACTGGAGGGATGATCCCCATCTTTTTCTTTTCTAGTTTTTATAGTGGGTGTTTGTGAACTTTTGAGGTCTTTGTTTGTTTGTGGGGTCCCTCAACGGCGAGGCAGGGAGCTTATATACACGTCCAGCGGACGTAGAACCGTTAGTATGCGTCGCAGGTGGCGACCCCCCCCCCCTTGTCTAGACAGCGAGGCTTGTCAGAGAAACTCGCCGGTTGGCTGAACCCCGCCGCTACTATATGAGGCTAGGCTTGTCAGTTGTAGGGGAGAGTATCCACTACAGCAGCTTCACCCAAATAGCTTAGAAAGCATCCTCTCCCAGCAAGTGCGGACCCCAGTTCGGGGGGCGCGCCACTCCGAAACTGACCACGTCCAAGAGTGGGGGTTGGTGGTAAGTGTCCACTGATCGGGGGTCCGCTCACACTTGCAACCTACAGCTTCCTTCCAATCTGCAGGTGGGACCACCTCCATTACCAATCCGGTCTGGCTGCTCCTGGAGCTCCAGCCGGAACCACCAAACGGGCCGCCTATAGGCAAAGGCCCGTGTCGGACTACGGTCCGACAATCTAAACAACAACAACAACAAAGTTGTAGGGGAGAGTATCCACTACAGCAGCTTCACCCAAACCTTTTCAAGTCTCCAACTACAACCTTTGTACCTCCTTCCGTTCTAAGGGAGGTGTATGTACCTACTGCAACACGCGTACACCCTGAGCAGGACGTCATCGACTCCTGACGTCATAGCCAGCGCGAAGCTGTTTGGACTCTCCACTCAGGTAAATCACAAACAATCATTTTATAAACTACACAAGCACAAGTGAACTTCAAGAGGTCTGCAAATGTAGCCAATATAGAATATAAATTACTTGCACAAATGCGCAGAGGTAAAATTAAATAAACACATTTAGAAAGTATGTCCTCTCCTTACAAAAAGTAGATATATTATATATTCTATACTTATACATACCTTTATTACGTTTTAATACTTTTTAATAACTTTAATATTTTTTCTCTTCATTTCCATAGCTCATTATAAATATTTTTTCATTACTCTGTGAGTGGGCAACGTAGTGAGTTTTATACAGTGAGTGAAGTGATAAATATTCCTATATATGGACCCTCTTCCAAAATTTCTGGGTATCAAACAGAAAATTAGTGACTCAGACTCTGATAGTTAGTCATCTAATAATATACAGGAACTAGTGGCAACTGGTAGTGAGGAAGAATTACCACAAGTTAGCCAAACAGAGTTAACACCTACTGACTTTTTAGCTAGCTGTGAAAATTTCATAGATTCTCAGTTTGAGGATTTACACAGAAGGCAATTAAGGTCAGGTAACATTTGCCCATTACCTTCACCTGTTACTAGCCCTAGTGATTTAACTAACACTGTACTGCACACATCATTGTCGTAACTAAAAAAAGAAAACTTTAATTCATATTACGCTACATAACATTCAAATCCACAGCGCTGGTAGAATCTTAGAAAACGGGAATCGTTGATAAAGACCTAATGAATGTTACGGAATTATTTGATGAATTGTACCCAGCTACGGATATATAATATTAATTATATGTATTCATAGCATTAAGGAGAACTCAAGGTATCTGTAAGATGATTGGGAAAGTCCAGTTGAGCCGGACTAGTGTGCTATAGGACTAAGTGTGGATCGTGGTTTGAAGGTCATACTATTTACGTATGTGAATGTTTAGTGAACATAACTTCCGCAGACATCAGATAAAAAATACATGAGAACAATGATCTGGAAAAAGGTTAAATGTATCAGAACTATGTGAGGCATTGGGAGTGACCCAGAAACTATACTTGAAAGGAAATATCTTGTTTTCATCGGTGTGAACTTAATACACCTCGTCTCCTCGGATGACGTATACCCCCGACAGGTACAGTGATCAGAGAATCTTATGTCTGTGTTTAAATAGTGCAATGTGTGAGAAGAGGATCCCTAATTACAGTTTTAAGTGAAGTGGATATACCCACGCCATGAACATTCGGCTTTTGTTTCAAGGTAGCGTCCTTTGTGCCCGCCTCGAGTGTGCCGCGTTGATATTATAACCCAATGAATTTACCCACGAATTAGCAAACCAGAACCTTACCTTAGTGTGTAATTTAGGATTAAATTATGTGTTTATAAGACCTCTTTGCCATAAACAGATAAAATGTACCGGGAACTTTCCCCCCACACACTCATCATTCTCTCACTTTATGTAACTTGACAGAACCTATGACCCTTCAGGCTTTTACGCTCTTAATGTACGAGTCATAAAGGCAAGTATGAACTTTTCATACTTCCCTGTTGGGCGCTGTAAACGCTTCTGCGCTTCACCATGCACAGGATGTAAGGGGGTGCCCAATAAACTAGCCCTCTCGGGGGCAAATCTGAATCTGTTTATAAGACATGAGGTTACAATACACAGGAAAGTGTTCATGTGAGAACCGTAAGAAATAAAAGTAAAAATTAAAAGTTGGAAACTGTAGGCCTGCACGGTGAGGAGCTGCAGGGCACTGCCCTCAGTCTCCTACGCTCTCTCATCACCTAAGGTCAGTGAACTTCATCGGGCTGTATTCAGCCCTCAAAAAAAGACACACATATAGCAGTTATTACAGTTAAAGCTTTGCCTGATATATAAGTGAAATAGTAATGTGTTAGGGTGTGTGATAAGGGCCCATCAGGCATTATTTCTCAGTCTCCTGAGTTCTCTCATCACCTAAGGTCACACGCGGTCGGAGCACCTAGCTGGGCTTCGGCCATTCTCCCTGTGAGCGTCCCACCATGAGATGTGACTACCAGCTCTGCTATTCCACTATGAACCTGTGGATTCCCAGCAGACCACCCCAAATGAGTAGGAATAAATAAGGAAATGCTTGAGAAACTCCGCGGTCGTCACTTGGAGCGACCTATAATGCCAGGCGTAGAAACAGTACTGGTATGTCTCTGGTTGTAGCCCTCGTCTCTACCCACCGAGGACGGTGTGCGAACGAGGCGCCTGATATGTGTGCCTAGAAATTACAAGGAGTCCCATACTTACAGGTGTGGAGTATAACAGGTGTGGTGAACTGGTGCTACAGGGAGGTGAGATGGTGTTACTATGTATGATGACCTCAGGTGCTATATTCCATACAGGTGGAGCAGTCCGACGTGTTGAGTGATATTGTAAGAAGGGTAACCAAAATCATCGTTGTTCTTTTGAGGAAGGCCAACTCGCTTGTATTTTTTTTGTTACAGTTTGTTTTATAAGGAATAAATTAATTAAGACATGTTATGTGTATGTATATTATGTATGCTGGATTATATGTCATGTATGTATATTATGTATGTGCTCCATTTATGTATTATTTATTCAGCCTAGCTAGCAGCGTGTGGCAATGTTATTACCATATCCCACATGCTTAATTAATGTGCCTGGCGACGTATGGAAGCTGCTAATGTATCACTTGCCATACGTCGCCTATAGCAGTTGACAAGGAGCCTAGCCAGGGAGAGTGCTGCTTCCTTCTGTGTACATACTCTTATCCAGTAAACCGAACCTACAAAACTCTACAGGTGTTTGTGTTCTCTCCTGTATATAGAACTTATTATTCAGAACCTAACATGGCACAGTGATCCGATCTTACTGGATAATTACGAGTGATAGTGCAAAGTTTGTGGAAAGCCGGTTATGGACTCTCGCTTGGGTCAACTCCCGCGCGCGTCACCTCTCCTCGAAGAATTTAGCAACTTTGAGCAGTGTCAGTGATTTTCTGTGAAGTGTTTAGTGCATTGTGTGTTCGTGCCATTCATGTGTGACCTTGTTCTAAAGGATTCCCAAGGTATACGGCACGTTCTGGGCATTTGCAAGGAGTAAAGTTCAGTGCACCCGTCTCTGACCGCGTCCTGAGGGTAACTAGACTGACTGGGAGTCGCCGCGCCTCTCCCTCCACCCCCTCACAGCGCCGCCTCCACCCCCCCCTCACAGCTGGGGCGAGACGCTTTGCCGGCCCGGGACACACACTCACACACATACACGTACTAACACTCGCTGACCGCGCAGCTTCCTTATATATATTTTATATATATAACCTACTTATCTGTGTATTTAATTAATTTTTTGTCTGAAATCTTGTTGATACGACGGACTGACCGGTCAACACTGATTTAAGACATAGTACACAGAGGAAGTAGTTATGTCTCACGCCTTACGTAGCCGTGGACCCAGCGTCTGGATGACTCAGGCGGGTGATAGCCCCGCAGAGATGGATGACCAGGCCGGCCACGACGCTCCAGCCCCCACATCGCGCAGTCCCTCACCTCAATATTCAGCGTTGTCTCCAGAGATAATTGCTTTACTGAAGCTTATGAGAGATGAGAAACGCGAGGATGAAGCCCACAGACGTTTGGCGGATGAGCACAGAAGGCAAGCAGAGGCAGAACGAGACAACCAACGGAGATTGGAAGACAGTGAACGGTTTGAAGCCTTGATATCTCGCCTCACTGTTAACCAAGCCCCTGGCTCTAACACTGCCTCGGTACTGACTGGTTCAGATACCTCATCCATGCTTCCTTCACACCCCCCAGCCCCACCTAAAGCAGCAGCTCAAACGCCGCCCATCTTGAAGCCTGATGAGACTTTCCAGACTTTTCGTGAATGGCGGCGACGGTGGACTGATTATTCTACAATGGTGGATCTCCAGAGTTTATCACAGCCTAAACAACTCATCCAGCTGCGTATGTGCCTGTCCTTGGAAATTCAGCGTGTCTTGGAACATACGTTGCAGGTACCCCCAACCTCTTTGCTGTCTGTAGAGGAGGTACTGGACGTTCTACAACGGCACATCAAAGGACAGCAGAATGAAGCTCTGCGCAGGAGGGAATTGTTTAGCTGCAGACAGTTGGAGGGTGAGTCTTTTGATGCCTTTTACGTGCGTCTTAAGAGAGCCTCGGAAGAGGTAGATATATGTCCAGGCCACCACCAGCAGTGCGAGGAGACCCAGTTGAAGCAGGTGATCCTGATGGGTGTTAAGGACGAGGAACTTGTCCAACGCCTCACCTCCCTCGACTCTTCCTCTTCTCTTAAGGATGTGTCGACGATATGTCGCTCCTATGAGGCTGCCAGGTGTGCCACCTCTGCCATCCGTGCTCCCCCTACAGCTGTACGCGCTGTGTCCCGGTACAAGAAGGACAAGAAGTCTGTTCCTACGCCTTCGCCCACCACGTCCACGCCCGGTTTATTTTGCAACAACTGTGGTAAGCAGCACGGAACACAGGTGTGTCCAGCTGCTCAGGCTACCTGCAACAGTTGTGACCGTAAGGGCCACTGGTCACTCACAGTACGGTGCCCAGCCAAACGCGTCCAGTGCAATGTGTGTGGTCGTCTGGGCCACTATGACAAGTGTTGCCCTTCCAACAAACCCAAGGGACCGCGTCGGCGGAAGCTTCAGCCCCCTTCCACCAGAGAGGGCCGCCCACAGCCTTCCAATCAGAGGCACGACGACTCCTGACAACGCTCGAGCCACATTAGGAATGTGTGCTCCCCCCCGCGTCCCAGGACCAAAGTCCCCCAGTACATCAGCGTCATCGTGACCTACGGCGGTGTGTCATCCCGTCTTCAGATGTTGCCCGACACCGGCGCTGATGCTACAGTCATCGGTCCCCAGCATTTGCAATGCTTGGGGCTCTCTCCAAGTGATCTAGGACCGCCCCCCAAGGATCTCCGCTTTATGGCAGATGGTTCACAGATGACCCCGGCCCTAGGTTCACTCTATGCACACGTCACCTTTGGCAACAGGTCGTGTCAAGCCTGGATTGATGCGCATAATGGCGTCCCGACTCCTTTGCTGTCCTACAGACATTGCCAAGAGTTGGCCATCATCTCCCAGGACTTCCCAACACCGATTCTCGAGGTAAAACACGCCAACAGGGTGCACGAAGGGAGCAGCAACTACCCTGCTGCCGCCCTACCCCTATCTCTGGCCAGTGACACCTCTCCCTCGGTAGTTGTCCCTGCTGCTTCAAGTCTCCACGCCTTGGCTCGCCTCCACGACAGTCACTGTGGAGCCGAGGCCACCAAACGGCGTGCAAGACAGACTGTGTTCCGGCCTGGCATCGACCCCGACATCTCCAATGCTGTCCAGGTGTGTAAGCCCCGCCACGTATTACAACCCAGCCAGCAGCAGGAACCCTTTATGAGTGACGACAACCCCACCCGCCCCTTTGAGTCTGTGTCGGCCGACTTTTTCTGTGTGTCAGGAAAGTCCTTCCTCGTTATCGTCGACCGTCTCTCTGGTTGGCCGGTTGTCATCAAGTGCGGTAATGACACGACGTCTGCCGCCACCATCAGCAAGTTCCGCCACTACTTCCGTGACGTGGGCGTTCCTGTACGCCTGCGAACCGACGGAGGGCCTCAGTTCACAAGCCGGAACTTTGCTGCGTTCCTTGACCGATGGGGAGTCCGGCATGTGTTGTCATCGCCCCATTACCCGCAGTCCAACGGCCACGCTGAGGCTGCTGTCAAATCCCTGAAGCACCTCATCCTTAAGGTGGCCCCTTCTGGGAACATTGACTGCGAGGCCTTCGACAGGGGTCTTCTTGAACTCCGCAACACACCCAACTACACCGGACGCTCCCCTGCCCAGGTTTTGTATGGACGCCCCCTTCGTTCTTGTGTCCCTGCTCACCCTCAATCCTTCTCCAAGGAGTGGCAGGCCAAGACAGAGGATTGTGACCGCCGAGCCGCCGAACGTGTTCAGGACGTCGTCGCCCGCTACAATGACCACGCCCGTTCTCTCCCCAGGTTGAGTGTCGGCACCCAAGTCCGTGTTCAGGACCCGACCTCCCTACGTTGGGACAAAGTAGGCGTAGTCATGGGTCTCGGCAGGTCACGGGACTACCAGGTGCGGTTACCCAGTGGTCGTGTGTGGTGGAGGAACCGCCGTTTTCTCCGACCCGTAACAATGCCTTCTGCTGGCCCCGCCACCAGTGTTGAGTCCCATACCCTTCCCAGTGATGAAGTCCCTCGACGCTCAGAACGGATCCAAAAGAAAAGGTCCGCTCAAGACTTTGCTATGAGCGTATAGGGGGGAGGGAGGTGTATGTATATTATGTATGCTGGATTATATGTCATGTATGTATATTATGTATGTGCTCCATTTATGTATTATTTATTCAGCCTAGCTAGCAGCGTGTGGCAATGTTATTACCATATCCCACATGCTTAATTAATGTGCCTGGCGACGTATGGAAGCTGCTAGTGTATCACTTGCCATACGTCGCCTATAGCAGTTGACAAGGAGCCTAGCCAAGGGAGAGTGCTGCTTCCTTCTGTGTACATACTCTTATCCAGTAAACCGAACCTACAAAACTATACAGGTGTTTGTGTTCTCTCCTGTATATAGAACTTATTATTCAGAACCTAACATTATGGTTTCACCCTTCTTTCCCCTTATCGATCTGGTCAATGAAAAACCCAACCCAATGCCTAGTCCACTCTGCCCGCTACCTAACGAGCTACATACTGTCCAGAGGGGGTCTGGTGGCAGCAACCTTTAATATTAAGATTATAGTTAAGTTACCCCTTAGGCTTAGTGACCCCCCAGAATCTGGCAGTATAACCAGAACATTCTACGGGGTTGGTTAGAAGGAAAAGTCATCTGCAGCCGTAGGAAATACCTGTTCTGTGTTTTATTATTTGTTTTGTTTTAAGTAATTGTTTGACTCCAGTGCTGTTTGTTTAATATTTGTGTGGGTGGCGTCAGAGTTAAATTTTTGTAATTATTTTCTTGGTAAAGAAATGTCAATCTCTGACTGATGTTTATTGCCCCTTGGAAACCCATGGTTCTTGACGTTCCTTTTTATAAGATCCTGATTAGGTTGGGAAGAGATTTATATCCTACAGGCCAGGCCTTTTCGCACCATACAACAATGACAGCCAATTGTCCCCTATCTGAAACTGTCATCATGCCGTTGATGACTACTGGCCAGCATGACCTAGAAGAGGGTGACCAGCTTGTTATTCTCAGCGCATTTGACGTAAAGCACAAAAATCCACAGTAGACACAGATGTTTATGCTTTCCACACTGGTCTGTGCCCTTTACTTCCAAGATCAACCTCACTGTTAAGAAGGAACAGTGAGAAAATTAAGATACAAGGCACCTAGCTGAGGGTGGGAAATAAAACAGCTGATGCACAGATTGGGTGGTACACCTTTAAGGGAACTGATAACACAGACTCATTTGCAAGCAAAGGAGTAGCAAGTCAAATGAAAGCCTTTTTGAAAGCCGATGAAGATATTCTGGAAGCTTTCACCCAGTTTGGACAGACAAATGATCTGCCTAGTTGGGTCCTTCGCCAGATGGAGCGATGTGTGTGCTCACTCTACAGGATTGAAGACATCAATGCTTCCACTCTCCAAAACATCAGACGGCAGTTTTTCGCCCAAAAGGAGAAGGAAGATCAACAACTGCCGCCGACTTAGGGAACACTTATTCCCCACACCCAGAGGACGCACTATATGGCCTCGGTTTGCAAGACCTCAAGAAGACCTTGTCCACAACTTCCTCCACCTACAGATTACCACTGGAACATTGTAGGCGACCGATTGATACCAATCTGCTGCCTCAATCCACCCGCTCCTGAAGCACTGCTGGAACTTTATCAGTGTAACTGCAAAACAGCATGTAACAGAAAGTCATGGAGATGACTAAAAAATTATTTACCATGTACAGCTATGTGCGGGCGTGGTGATATATGCATGAACACTGAGAAAGGATGACCTCTTGATGAAAGGGATTAATTTCATATTGACAGTACTGTTTAATGGAAACACAAGTTCATAGCCGGTGTCTTATATTAAACACAACGCCTATTTTTCTTTATATATTCAACGCTTAAGTTGTCAGGATCTATATAATGTGTGATTTTTAAAGATCGGACAAATGACGATATGTTGCATGCACTTTCAATTCGCATGCAGTCTTTTGTATGCATTTTGGTAAATTTTTTAATGTCTTAAAGTAAACAGAGGGAGCACTTGCATCTGGGCCCACCTACTCAAAGGGGCCCTCTGGTGCAGAACAGAGCACAATGATATAACAATAAGAAGCAGGACCACAAGGGCCCCCCCAATCATAAGTGCTCCGAGCCCCCCAAGACCTTCACCCGCCCCTGGCTGTAAATCATGTATTAATATTATTTCATTACGTTAGCATGTATTATTTTGTATTTTATGACATAAGGATCCAATACTGAACTATTTTTGTAAAATGCATGTGTTTATTTTTAGCAATTTTCGGGTTAATAATTATATGCCCTCTTTTTTTTTAAGGAAGGGGGTAAATGCAAGAATGGCAATAAGATTTATTTCATTAAGCCACTGAGAAACAAAAATTGGCTTGATTTTTAAAGTACATTACAACTGCTTACTGACTTTAACAGGAAGGGACAGATATTTGGTCCTGTGCTTATAACACCTGCCAAACATAATTACTACACACCAACCATCCTTCTCTACGGTCAGGTATCCCTCTGTGTCCAGTCTCCAAATGGCACTAACTTCATGCACAATACTGTGTGACCATTCGGAAGAAAGTAATTTTGCCTAGGACTTAGAGTATACATTCGTGGTTGGGTATATTGGGCTGGCCCTCCAAATTGCCAATAGGCTTTCTTCAAAAAATTAACTCCGTATAGGCTGGGTGTGTGTTGGATATGGTCAGGGCAACTCGAAGCCTCGACTGTAAAGAAGATTCGGCAGGGCGGTCCTTCCGTAAGTAACAACTCAGTGTGGGGTTTTGATGTTAAATTAAATTTATGTCCAGTGCCTTAAAAAATTAGAACAAGTTAATTTTTCCTTTTAACACCTAACCAACACAATGGATTTCCCCACAACTGATATTGCTCTCTTATTCTTCGTGAAGACATTATAATGAGTGAGGTTATTAAAATTACATTCTTTTAACAATTATTGGTACACTTCCTTAACAAAAAAGGGAAATAGTAAATTGTATGTATATTATGTATGCTGGATTATATATCATGTATGTATATTATGTATGTGCTCCATTTATGTATTATTTATTCAGCCTAGCTAGCAGCGTGTGGCAATGTTATTACCATATCCCACACGCTTAATTAATGTGCCTGGCGACGTATGGAAGCTGATAATGTATCACTTGCCATACGTCGCCTATAGCAGTTGACAAGGAGCCTAGCCAAGGGAGAGTGCTGCTTCCCTCTGTGTACATACTCTTATCCAGTAAACCAAACCTACAAAACTATACAGGTGTTTGTGTTCTCTCCTGTATATAGAACTTATTATTCAGAACCTAACATGGCGCAGTGATCCGATCTTACTGGATAATTACGAGTGAAAGTGCAAAGTCTGTGGAAAGCCGGCTAGGGTCCCCTCCCGTCTTGGGTCAAGCCTTGGGTCAACTCCCGCGCGTCAGCTCTCCTCGAAGAATCTCAGCAACTTTGAGCAGTGTCAGTGACAGTGATTTTCTGTGAAGTGTTTAGTGCATTGTGTGTTTCGTGCCATTCATGTGTGACCTTGTTCTAAAGGATTCCCAAGGTATACGGCACGTTCTGGGCATTTGTAAGGAGTAGAGTTCAGTGCACCCGTCTCTGACCGCGTCCTGAGGGTACTGGGCTGACTGGGAGTCGCCGCGCCTCTCCCTCCACCCCCTCACAGCGCCGCCTCCACCCCCCCCTCACAGCTGGGGCGAGACGCTCTACCCGCCCGGGACACCACACATACACATACTAACACTCGCTGACCGCGCGGCTTCCTTATATATATTTTATATATATGACCTACTTATCTGTGTATTTAATTAATTTTTTGTCTGAAATCTTGTTGATACGACGGGCTGACCGGTCAACACTGATTTAAGACATAGTACACAGAGGAAGTAGTTATGTCTCACGCCTTACGTAGCCGTGGACCCAGCGTCTGGATGACTCAGGCGGGTGATAGCCCCGCAGAGATGGATGACCAGGCCGGCCACGACGCTCCAGCCCCCACATTGCGCAGTCCCACCTCAATATTCAGCGTTGTCTCCAGAGATAATTGCTTTACTGAAGTTTATGAGAGATGAGAAACGCGAGGATGAAGCCCACAGACGTTTGGCGGATGAGCACAGAAGGCAAGCAGAGGCAGAACGAGACAACCAACGGAGATTGGAAGACAGTGAACGGTTTGAAGCCTTGATATCTCGCCTCACTGTTAACCAAGCCCCTGGCTCTAACACTGCCTCGGTACTGACTGGTTCAGATACCCCATCCATGCTTCCTTCACACCCCCCAGCCCCACCTAAAGCAGCAGCTCAAACACCGCCCATCTTGAAGCCTGATGTGAATTTCCAGACTTTTCGTGAATGGCGGCGACGGTGGACTGATTACTCTACAATGGTGGATCTCCAGAGTTTGTCACAGCCTAAACAACTCATCCAACTGCGTATGTGCCTGTCCTTGGAAATTCAGCGTGTCTTGGAACATACGTTGCAGGTACCCCCAACCTCTTCGCTGTCTGTAGAGGAGGTACTGGACGTTCTACAACGGCACATCAAAGGACAGCAGAATGAAGCTCTGCGCAGGAGGGAATTGTTTAGCTGCAGACAGATGGAGGGTGAGTCTTTTGATGCCTTTTACGTGCGTCTTAAGAGAGCCTCGGAAGAGGTAGATATATGTCCAGGCCACCACCAGCAGTGCGAGGAGACCCAGTTGAAGCAGGTGATCCTGATGGGTGTTAAGGACGAGGAACTTGTCCAACGCCTCACCTCCCTCGACTCTTCCTCTTCTCTTAAGGATGTGTCGACGATATGTCGCTCCTATGAGGCTGCCAGGTGTGCCACCTCTGCCATCCGTGCTCCCCCTACAGCTGTACGCGCTGTGTCCCGGTACAAGAAGGACAAGAAGTCTGTTCCTACGCCTTCGCCCACCACGTCCACGCCCGGTTTATTTTGCAACAACTGTGGTAAGCAGCACGGAACACAGGTGTGTCCAGCTGCTCAGTCTACCTGCAACAGTTATGACCGTAAGGGCCACTGGTCACTCACAGTACGGTGCCCAGCCAAACGCGTCCAGTGCAATGTGTGTGGTCGTCTGGGCCACTATGACAAGTGTTGCCTTTCCAACATACCCAAGGGACCGCGTCGGCGGAAGCTTCAGCCCCCTTCCACCAGAGAGGGCCGCCCACAGTCTTCCAATCAGAGGCACGACGACTCCTGACAACGCTCGAGCCACATTAGGAATGTGTGCTCCCCCCCGCGTCCCAGGACCAAAGTCCCCCAGTACATCAGCGTCATCGTGATCTACGGCGATGTGTCATCCCGTCTTCAGATGTTGCCCGACACCGGCGCTGATGCTACAGTCATCGGTCCCCAGCATTTGCAATGCTTGGAGCTCTCTCCAAGTGATCTAGGACCGCCCCCCAAGGATCTCCGCTTTATGGCAGATGGTTCACAGATGACCCCGGCCCTAGGTTCACTCTATGCACACGTCACCTTTGGCAACAGGTCGTGTCAAGCCTGGATTGATGTGCATAATGGCGTCCCGACTCCTTTGCTGTCCTACAGACATTGCCAAGAGTTGGCCATCATCCCCCAGGACTTCCCAACACCGATTCTCGAGGTAAAACACGCCAACAGGGTGCACGAAGGGAGCAGCAACTACCCTGCTGCCGCCCTGCCCCTACCTCTGGCCAGTGACACCTCTCCTTCGGTAGTTGTCCCTGCTGCTTCAAGTCTCCACGCCTTGGCTCGCCTCCACGACAGTCACTGTGGAGCCGAGGCCACCAAACGGCGTGCAAGATAGACTGTGTTCCGGCCTGGCATCGACCCCGACATCTCCAATGCTGTCCAGGTGTGTAAGCCCCGCCACGTATTACAACCCAGCCAGCAGCAGGAACCCTTTATGAGTGACGACAACCCCACCCGCCCCTTTGAGTTTGTGTCGGCCGACTTTTTCTGTGTGTCAGGAAAGTCCTTCCTTGTTATCGTCGACCGTCTCTCTGGTTGGCCGGTTGTCATCAAGTGCGGTAATGACACGACGTCTGCCGCCACCATCAGCAAGTTCCGCCACTACTTCCGTGACGTGGGCGTTCCTGTACGCCTGCGAACCGACGGAGGGCCTCAGTTCACAAGCCGGGACTTTGCTGCGTTCCTCGACCGATGGGGAGTCCGGCATGTGTTTTCATCGCCCCATTACCCGCAGTCCAACGGCCACGCTGAGGCTGCTGTCAAATCCCTGAAGCACCTCATCCTTAAGGTGGCCCCTTCTGGGAACATTGACTGCGAGGCCTTCGACAGGGGTCTTCTTGAACTCCGCAACACACCTAACTACACCGGACGCTCCCCTGCCCAGGTTTTGTATGGACGCCCCCTCCGTTCTTGTGTCCCTGCTCACCCTCAATCCTTCTCCAAGGAGTGGCAGGCCAAGACAGAGGATTGTGATCGCCGAGCCGCCGAACGTGCTCAGGACGTCGTCGCCCGCTACAATGACCACGCCCGTTCTCTCCCCAGGTTGAGTGTCGGCACCCAAGTCCGTGTTCAGGACCCGACCTCCCTACGTTGGGACAAAGTAGGCGTAGTCATGGGTCTCGGCAGGTCACGGGACTACCAGGTGCGGTTACCCAGTGGTCGTGTGTGGTGGAGGAACCGCCGTTTTCTCCGACCCGTAACAATGCCTTCTGCTGGCCCCGCCACCAGTGTTGAGTCCCATACCCTTCCCAGTGATGAAGTCCCTCGACGCTCAGAACGGATCCAAAAGAAAAGGTCCGCTCAAGACTTTGCTATGAGCGTATAGGGGGGAGGGAGGTGTATGTATATTATGTATGCTGGATTATATATCATGTATGTATATTATGTATGTGCTCCATTTATGTATTATTTATTCAGCCTAGCTAGCAGCGTGTGGCAATGTTATTACCATATCCCACACGCTTAATTAATGTGCCTGGCGACGTATGGAAGCTGCTAATGTATCACTTGCCATACGTCGCCTATAGCAGTTGACAAGGAGCCTAGCCAAGGGAGAGTGCTGCTTCCCTCTGTGTACATACTCTTATCCAGTAAACCGAACCTACAAAACTATACAGGTGTTTGTGTTCTCTCCTGTATATAGAACTTATTATTCAGAACCTAACATAAATCACGTATCATTTACTACTGTACCTTATTTCCTGGAGCTAAGTTCAGCAAATAACCATACTATACCACGTTACAAGAACTGACCATGCTACTGTAATTGATCCTTGGAAAGAGTTTAATTGTCATCCCTTCAAAAAGTTCTTGGTCTCTCACCTCTCTCTCAAGTAATTATTATAAAAAAATTAAATACAAATCTATCATATGGTATACAGATAGGCACAATAACAGACAGACAGAGTAACAGACAGGGAGGCGTCACACAGCAATCACCTCAACCAGTAGTATTGTGGTCATCAGACGCCTGGGGGCCGCCATAAGCCACACAGCTTATAGGTTAAGTGGACAATTTACCAAACGTCAGTCAGTGATGCGTCGTGGGTGCTTATACTGGCTCTCGCAATGGTAATGTACGTGTGTTACGGAGACCCTAACCTAACCAAACTTACCTTAACTAACATATCTTCAACTATCCCAATTTAACTTAACCTAACCTATCTTAAACAAAGCCAATTTAACCTAACTTAATCTTCTGTAAACTAAACTAACCTAAACTACCTTTAACTAACCTAACTTACCCTAACCTAACAAGACTTTACCTATCTTGACCTAACTCAACGTAACCTAACCTAACTTAATTTAACCCAAACTAACTTAACCTAACTTTTCCCAACCTAACCTAACTTAACCTTACCTATCTTAACCTAATTCAACCCAACCTAACTTAACTTAATCTAACGATTTCACTGTATCTTTACTTAAAGTTGGGTTAGATGTTGTTAGGTAAGGTAACTGTGGGTAAGTTTAGTTAGGTTAGTTTGGTTAAGTAAAGCTAAGGCAGAATAGTATGGCTAGGTTAAGTTAGGTTAGGAAAGGTAAGTTTGTGTTAGGTTAAGTTAAGTCTGATTTGTCCAATTCTCTCTCTCTCTCTCTCTCTCTCTCTCTCTCTCTCTCTCTCTCTCTCTCTCTCACCAATAATTCACTGGTCAACAAAGTTTTTGTTGCATTGCTATAAACACTTGATTCTACCTAATTCGGGTGTGCTGATCTCATATCTGAAGTTAGTTTCTTTCTGTAAGCTCTAGTTTTTTTGCAATCAAGGTATTTTGAAATTTCAAAATTTCGTCTTCGTCTTATTGACCTCGTCGTCTATCTTGAAAAATATGTCATTAAACTGTCATTAAATTAGCTGGGTAATAAACAATAAAATATTACATATTCTAAATTTATTCAACAACACAATTTGAAACATGTTCCATCTAAAACAAAGGTTGAAATTTGTATAAAACTCATTTTTAGGTAAGAAATTTGTTACTATGAGGAGACAAAGCCCAATCACATTTTAGCCAGGTAGGAATTTGCGCTTGAAGCTCTTGCGTTTGTGAAATGTCTCAGGGTACTCTCGTTTAATGCTCCAGCAGTAGTCTGCCATCATATGTTTGTCCCATCTCCCTTGGTAGCGGTCTTCCATGGTCTTGAGATCCTGATGAAACCGCTCGCCTTGCTCGTCACTTACTGCCCCTAGGTTCTCAGGGAATCTATCAAGATGACTATATAGGAAATGGAGTTTGACACTCATATTGCATCCAAGGTCATGAAAGGCTGACAACATGGTTGCTGCAAGGGTTTCATAGTTGTCAACCTTTTTATTACCAAGAAAGTTTTCCATTACCGCCACAAATGAAAGCCATGCACCCCTTTCCTTGTCGTCCATCTTTCTGACAAAGTCTTGATCACGTACACGTGCACGAATTTGTGGTCCATCAAACACACCTGCCTTTATCTTCTCAAATGACAAAGCAGGGTGAGCAGAGACTATGTGTTGGAAGCATTCACCATCAGTATTTAATGCTCTGACAAACTGTTTCATCAGGCCCAGCTTGATATGGAGAGGAGGAAATATGATCTTTTCTCGACTGACGATTGGATCATTGACAATGTTTGGCATACCAGCTTCCAGAGTCTCACGTAAGGGCCACTCCTTCAGGTTCCAATGCCTGTCTCTAGCTCGGCTGTCCCACATGCAAAGAAAGCAGGGATACTTTGTAAATCCTCTTTGTTGGCCAAGAAGGAAGTTCACCATTTTGAGGTCAACACAAATTGTCCAGTTGTGCTCATGGTATTTTAGCAGGTGAATCACAGTTTTAATGTCATTATACTCCTCTCGTAAGCACACAGAATGACCCACTGGAACAGCTGCATAGACATTACCATTATGTAGTAGCACACACTTCAGGCTACGCTTACAACTATCTAGAAATAATCGCCAGTCATTTGGACTATACAATGGAATCCCTAATTCCTGGAGAAGACCCGGGATATTATGACAGTAAACAAACTTATTCTCCTCTGTAAAGAATGGCACAAAATCCTGTTCCCGCTTTCTGAAGTCTGAAACTTTTGTGGTCTGGTTCAGTAGAGCCTTTTCTTGCAACCTAGAAGCTAGAACTTCTGCTGCATTTTTGGAGAGACCCAAATCACGCACAAGGTCATTCAGCTCTGGCTGACTAAACTTCTGAGGGGTTGATGACTCTGGTGTACCATCAGAAGAATCGTCGGAATCTGCAAGTATTTCTTGAGTTTCATGTTCACTCTCTTGGTCTTTGTCGCTTCCCTCCTCTTCAGCTGGAGACAACCCATTAAAAACTGGAACTGGTAGCTCATCAGAGTGCAAAGTAGGTCGAATTGCTGAAGGGATACTAGGATACGATATTTTATGTCTGTTTCTCTTGCCAACACCCTTTGTATTGATCAGACAAAAATAGCAGTCAGTTGTGTGGTCCTTCGGTTCTCGCCAGGTCATGGGAATTCCGAACGGTAAGCCCTTACGTTTTCCTTTTGTCCAGTCACGCAGCATTTCTTCGCAGTTATGACACACAGCATGTGGAGCCCATTTTTTGTCTTGGTCGCCAAGAGTAAGTCCGAAGTACGCTTTATAGCCGCGCCTCACAAACGATGTTATATTGCGCCTCTGACGAATAAGCGTGAAGTATCCACAAATATAACAGAAGGCATCAGGTTTGTTCACACATTGATTTCTCTTTGTAGCCATGACCAAATCTGAAAGAAAAAACAGACAAAATTATATCTCCCTATTGATACCATAATCGTGTAATTAATTAATTTGACCGCAAACGGCTAGAATGTAAAACCTCAAATTACATGAAAACTGGAGCATGCAGAACAAAACTGGTTTCAAATATGAAATCAGCAGATCAAAAATGGTAAGAAACAGTAAAGAAATCTCATGCAACTGGGAATTATAAAAAATTTGTTGTCCTGTGTAATCAGATACGTCTTATCGTCTTGCAAGCATTAGTGACCCTCAACAAGTGATAGACGATACACCGTATCTACTTGTGAATTTATCTAAACCTAATGTTCATAGATAGATAGCTAGATAAAAGGTAGTAGGCACCTATCAAACAGGGAAGTACTATCTCCTGGGAAGATATTGGAAGCATAATGTATTGTCTAATGGTAGACCCTGCTGCTACAGAAATGGCATCACGAAAATTGTGACTAAGTTCCAGGTTACTGATCTGACTTTCTGCCTCATTTACACACAATTGCAGTCTCATTTGTTTCATTTCCCATAGACAACACAACATACATATACTGTATCGTTTCTCACTCTTGATTTTTTTTTAATTTTAATATTATTATTATTATTACTGTATTTATTATTTTTATTTTTGTATTTCTTATAAAATTTATTACAAATTATTATTATTATTATTATTATTATTATTATTATTATTATTATTATTATTATTATTATTTTTATAATTATTACATTTTCGCCCCCCAGGCCCCGATGTGGGTCAGTGAC
This sequence comes from Homarus gammarus, assembly GCA_958450375.1. Lineage (NCBI taxonomy): Eukaryota > Metazoa > Arthropoda > Malacostraca > Decapoda > Nephropidae > Homarus > Homarus gammarus. The sequence continues at coordinate 70,754 of CAUDMG010002134.1, read as the reverse complement.
CTGCGCCAGGGTGGACTAATCCCTGTTAAAAAAAAAAAAAGATAGATTGATTGAGAGTAAAATCGTCATGCGAATTCACATTGGCTGAGTATGTACAGTACAGTACATACTTACTCAACCGGAATAGGTAGGCTCTGAACAACAGAAAAACCTCCAAAGAATAAGAAACACTTCTTAACCACCGGTTATTTACTTTACTTTTATCCTCTTCACCACTGATCGGCTCGTTAACCGCTTGGGCGATCGGTCACGTCTCTGATTACTTTTCCTTTTCTTTTATCCTCTTCACCAACAGATCGGCTCCCTAGCCGCCCGGGTGATCGGTCACGTCTCTGTCACGCACTGTTGGCAAATACTGGGCATGCACCGGCTCCTGAATGTACCTGAACCCGCTCCAGTGTTGGTCAAGTCTTGTCTTGAAAGAGCTCACACTCGGTGCCGTCACAACACTCTCTGGTAGATTGTTCCAAGAGTTTACAACTTTCACTCCGAAAAAGTTTGCCCTCTCGGTTTTCTGGACTTGCGGCTTCTTCAATCTTGAGCTGTGACCCCTTGTGGGACACTCAACTGGGTAGTACCCCCTGAGATGCCCCCTTGCCCGTCTGTAGTATAAGCTAGGCAAGTTCAGGCGCTCCAATCTCTTAGGGTAGCTGAGGTGCTGAAGTGCAGGCACCAGTCTGGTGGCCCTCCTTTGAACATTTTCAACCAACCGACAGTCCCTAGCATATCTCGGGGACCAGATGGGGGTGACAGTACTCCAGATGGGGAAGCACTTCACTCCTGAAGATCATTACGAGGGATGGACCGTCTAGATATCTGAACGACCTTCTTATAAGACCCAATAATTTATTTGCCTGATTTACCTTCTTCTCGCAATGGCCCGAGAATTTCAGCTCATTGTCAACATACACACCTAGGTCCTTCTCACACACAGTCTCAACTAGTGCAGTTTTTTCATCCCGTTGGGACATATGATACGCCTCCTTATCGTTGGTACGCCCCAGGTGCATCCTCTTACACTTCGAGACATTGAATCTCAGCAGCCATTTCTTCGAACATTCCTGGAGCCCACAGAGGTCCTTCTGCAGTTCTTCAGAGTCTGCTTGGTTCTTAATTTCCCGAAATAACTTGGCGTCATCGGCAAACATTTGTATGGAGGAGTGTACAACGTCAGGCATGTCACTTATGAAACAAACAAACAACATCTGTTGCAGATGTATATGGATTTATGAGTTGAATAAAGCCTTGATTACTGAAGGTGTTTGATATCATACGACAATTTATTCAACTCATATTCTACTAGCAACATGGAACACATACTCTGCCACTACAAGCTTGATGTTGGTCAAAATTCTCCAGCTGCTGAGAAGGAATACAAGCATTGGCGTAAAACTTTTGAAAACTTTATTGATGAGTGTGGAGACAGAGCGCCTGACAAACTACATTGTTTGACAAAATATGTGACTGCTACTGTGTATGAATACTTTGCTGATGCTACGGAGTTTGAAGTCGCTATACAAGTGTTGGAAAAGGTGTATGTGAAAAAGAAAAATGAGATATTCGCCAGACACTAGCTCGCCACAAGACGTCAGCGTCCTTCCGAAACGCTGGATGAATTTCTTCGCGACTTGCACAGACTCAGCAAAGATTGAACTCTAATAGCTGTTACGGCCGAAGAATATCGTGAAGAGTTAGTACGGGATGCCTTCATCAACGGACTGTCTTCTGCAAATATACGTCAACGTCTATTGGAAAATCAGGCTCTCACTCTCTTAAGCCTTTGATCACGCTAGAGCCTTGGATCTTGCACAGCGTACTTCGGAAGCCTTCCAGCCACTAGGCCCTGTCATTGCAGCAGCTTCAGGATGTGTGGAGGAAACTGTTAAGTCACCACACACTAATCAACATGATAACATCCAGTTGAGGACTCAACACTTGCTAATATGACCACTAAGAAACGATGTTGGTTTTGTGATGGTAGTCTTCATATACGGGCGAGATGTCCAGCTAAAGATAGTGATTGCTCTTCATGTGGAAAAAGAGGGCACTGGGCAAAAGTCTGTCAGACTATGGGCAAGAAACAGGTCACGGCATCAATTTCATCTCCTACTCTTTGTGCCATCTCAGCTGCTGTTCCTCATTGCCTGAATTGCTCTGCTACAAACTTAAAGGTAAATGGAAGACGAATCTCCGGCCTTATTGACTCGGCAAGTTCTGAGAGTTTCATTGACAAGAGAGTGGCCCATCGGCTTAAGCTTCACATCAAACCCGTTTCCCAAAGTATAACCCTGGCAATGTCTTCTTCAACGGCTTCTGTGATAGGTGAATGTACGGTGGATCTCCAGGTGAATGACAGTCATTATCCAAACACGCGTCTGGGCGTCATTGAGAATCTTTGTGGTGATGTTATTCTCGGCATAGATTTCCAAAAACAACACTCCTCAGTTACCATAGAGTATGGAGGACCCAGACCTGAGCTCAAGATTTCCAACATTAGTAACAAGCCTGTATGTAGCCCGGCATCAGCAGGTATGTCAGAACCACTGTTATTTGCAAACATGCGAGGAGATGCAAAGCCGATAGCCACCAAATCTAGGAAATTTAGCCCTGATGACCAAAAATTCATTATCAAAGAAATACAACGCTTACTGTCCGAAGGCATCATAGAATCAAGTACATCACCTTGGCGTGCACAGGTGGTGATTGCAAGAGATGATTCAGGCTGTCACAGAAAACGAATTTGCATCGACTACTCTTCTACGGTGAACATTTACACCAATCTCGACGCATATCCATTGCCAAACATTGAAACCATGGTCAATACTCTTGCTAAGTACCCCGTGCTCTCAACATTTGATCTAAAGAGCACATACCATCAACTACGCATAAGCGAGTCTGATAAACCCATTACAGCATTTGAAGCAAATGGCAGACTGTATCAATTCACACGTGTACCATTTGGTTTCACTAATGGTGTTGCCGTTTTTCAAAGAGCCATAGACAAGTTCGTGGAGGAGAATAATCTATGTGATACATTTCCCTACCTTGACAATATTACCATAGGTGGTCGGGATCAGAAAGAACATGACACAAATATTAAGAAATTTCTTGCTGCTGCTGAGAAAAGGAAGATGACATTCAATACATCCAAATCTACAATATCAGCAACATCGATCAATCTTCTGGGTTATCAATTTGGAAATGATCAAATTAAACCAGATCCTGAAGTGCTAAAACCATTGCAAGAACTTCCACCACCTACAAACCGATCTTCAACGTGTACTTGGTATGTTTGCTTATTATGCTGGACCATGAAGCGCTCACAGCTTTTGATGACTTGAAGAAACTGCTTGGGGAAGCTGCCCTAAATAGCATTGACCATGCCATCCCATTTGTTGTGGAGTGTGATGCGTCGAATGTGGCCGTGTCTGCTGCTTTGAATCAAGCTGGTCGGCCAGTAGCCTTCATGTCTCGGATGTTATCTGGCAGTGAGATTCACTATCCTCCTGTTGAGAAGGAGGCGACTGCAATAATTGAAGCGGTGAGAAAGTGGTCTCACCTGTTGTTGGGACGGTACTTCACCATTGTTACTGACCAGCGATCAGTTGCATTTATGCTGGACAGTCGTAGGAGGACTAAAGTGAAGAATGACAAGATACAAGGGTGGCGGCTCTAACTCGCATGTTTTAGCTATTCCATTTGGTATCGGCCAGGTAGAGACAACGTTGCTCCTGACACTTTCACCCGAGCGTTCTGCGGAGCCATCTCATCGTCAAACCTAACTGTCATCTATGAAGGGCTCTGCCACCCGGGGGTTGTCAGAATACTTCATTTTGTCCAGACAAAGAACCTTCCATTTTCTACGGAAGATGTGAAAAAGTCTGTTCAACTTGTCGTGTATGTGCTGAAATCAAGCCAACATTTCACAGGCCTACTTAAAATACCCTTATCAAAGCTACTCAACCAATGGATAGACTGAGCATTGACTTCAAATGTCCTCTTCCATCACGCACGAGAAACTCATATCTCTTCACTGCTGTGGATGAATATTCCAGATTTCTCTTTGCTATTCCATGTGCTGACATGACATCCTCAACTGTCATCAGATGTCTAGACACCATCTTCTCGCTTTGTGGTATGGCGAGTTTTGTCCACTCTGATCAAGGAAGTGCATTTATGTCTCGTGAAGTGAAAACTCATCTCGCTAGTCGTGGAGTGGCGTCCAGCAAAACTACACCTTACCACCCAACAGAAAACAGTCAAATAGAACGGTACAATGGCATAATCTGGAAGTCCATACGCTTAGCTGTCAAATCTCGAGATGTTCCAGATACTGAATGGGAGGCTCTCCTTCCTGAAGCTCTTCACTCCATTAGATCATTGCTCTCAAAAGCCATCAACGTGACTCCACATGAGAGGTTTTTCAATTTTCCGAGACGATCTTGTCAGGGTACATCCCTGCCAACATGGCTAACGACTCCAGGTCCTGTCTTCTTACGCCGATTCGTCCGCTCAAGCAAAGGTGACCCTCTCGTTGATGAGGTGGAGCTCCTCGAGGCTAACCCAACGTATGCACACATCAAGTATCCAGATGGACGTGAATCTTCAGTTTCCCTCCGTGATCTTGCTCCATGCCCCGGTGGAACGTCATCCTCAGACATCTCTGCCCGATCAACCTCACCTTCAGTGGAGCCAGAAATGTTGGATAATGGTGAGGGAGTTACTGCAGAGGGAGATACCGGGATGACATTGCTGAATCCTAGTATCATGCAGGAGTTACCTCTTCGTCGTTCTACTCGGCAGCTAAGAGAACCCCAGCGATACGACTATGATTATGTTGGCCGGGGTGAATGTCATATTATGGAATAAATTATGTTTGTGTTTACCTTTACTCTTAAAGTTCTCTTGTTCTAATTGGGTTTTGTTTTGTTCTGTTGCAGATTTATATGGATTTATGAGTTGTATAAAGCCTTGATTACTGAAGGTGTTTGATATAATACGACAGGGACCACACGGGGTGACAGTACTCCAGATGGGGAAGCACTTCACTCTTGAAGATTGTTACGAGGGACGGACCATCTAGATATCAGAACGACCTTCTTATAAGACCCAATAATTTATTTGTCTGATTTACCTTCTTCTCGCAATGGCCCGAGAACTTCAGCTCATTGTCAACATACACACCTAGGTCCTTCTCACATTCAGTCTCAAATAGTGTAGTTTCTTCATACCGTTGGGACATATTATACGCCTCCTTACCGTTGGTACAGTCACCCAAAAAAGTCCTGTCGCGAACCATGAACCCCGAGATTCACACTCTTGAATCCGAAGCACTTATGGACAGAATAATGTATCAGTTTCTACTGCTTCGGGTTCACGAGTCTGAATCGTGGTTCGCGACAGGACTTTTTTGGGTGACTGTACGCCCCAGGTGTATCCTCTTACACTTCGTTACATTGAATCTCAGCAGCCATTTCTTCAACCATTCTTAGAGCCCACAGAGGTCCTTCTGCAGCTCTTTACGGTCCACTTGGCTCTTGATTTCCTAAAATAACTTGGCGTCATCGGCAAAAATTTGTACTGAGGAGTGTACAACGTCAGGCATGTCATTTATGAATCAAACAAACAACAGCTAGCCCAATACACTGCCCTGTGGTACCCTGCTTGTGCCATTAATCACCACACACTGCTTGCGGTCATGTAGAAAGTCTTCTATCCACGCTAAGACATTTTCCCGAATTCCGTACCCTTCCAGTTTGATTTTCAGCCTTTCGTGGGGTACACTGTCGAAAGCCTTGGCAAAATCTTGGTAAATATTGTCGATATTTCCACCCCGTTCCAGAATATGGGTCCAAATATCCAATACCTTGAGCAATTGTGTTAAGCATGAGCGTCCCGGCATAAAACCGTGTTGGCAATCCCTTACGAGGTTGTTTCGTAGTAGATGTTCCATCGCGGCATCTCTGATAATACTCTCAAGTACTTTACTTATTATGCTGGTCACGCTCACCGGTCTACAGTTGTTAGTGGAGTGACGCTCGCCCTTCTTGAATATAGAACTCACATAAGCCACTTTCCATTCACTGGGGACCTTTTGTTCATCCAGGCATTTACAAAACAGGATCTTCAGGGCTCGGCAGGCTCGTTGCTCAACTCTCTTAGCACTCTAGGATGCACCATGTCAGGGCCGGGACTCTAATGGACCTTTAGCTTTGACAGTTTATTTATAATACCCTCTTCTGTGAATACAATGTGGGTCAGTGCTCTGTCGAACCGTCTGTCCTCAAACGCAGGAAAGCTAATCGCATCCTCTCTTTTGAACACAGATGAAAAGAAGTTGTTCAATGTCTCAGCTTTATCCTGGTCAGAATCTGCATAACTACCATCTTCAAGCCTCAGGTCTGATATTCCTACTCGCATTTTTAATTTCGACTTTGCAAATTGGTAAAACACCTTTGGGTTTGACTTGACCTCGTTTGCAACAAGTCTCTGGAACTCCTTTTCAGCCCTTCTATATTCTATCTTTGCTTGGTTTCTGGCTCTTGCATACATCCTCCTGTCCTGCTCATCATTTGACCCAACCCATGTCTTGAATTTCTGGGTTTTCTTCTTAACTTTGGCGACCGCCGCATGGTTCATGTGTAGGGATCCCCTCTTATTCCCAGAGGCACTGGGTTTGATCTTGGGTATTGTAAGATTGTACCATCATACGATATGTTTTCCCATGTCGAGGTGGGGGCTTGTCTTTGGCAGCGCCCGGTTGCCACTCACCAGCTGACGCTGTTAGAACAAAGTCTACAAAGAACGTGGTCTATGATTTAAACCTCCCACATGGCGCACAGTGAGTAGGACATGTCTGGGCCCGACACGCCATTGCAGCCCTAACAAGAACGCTGACATGGCCCCTACACGTCCACGATTCTCGACGCCCTCAAGGGGACGCCAGGGCTTCTCTACACCGGCGGGGAACACCACGCGCGCCCAGCAGCAGGCCATGAGTGCATTGATGGCTCAGATGGCGTCTCTAGCTGCTGGCGGTGGTCATGCTTCTATGCCGGTTATGAAGCCCTCAGCAGCTGTCGCTCCAGAGAAGTGTGAGGCAGAAAAGCCAGCAGCTGCGTTTAGGACATGGAGGCGGTCCATGGAGTCATGGGTGCTGTTGATCGGGTGGTCACAACTGGTGTCCACACTCCACATTCGCCTGAACTGCGTCCCTGCACTCCAAAGGGTGATTGACTCGAGATACCCCAGCGGTCAGTGGGAGCAGCTCTCGCCCAAAGAAGCCCTGGACGCCATCAGTGGAGTGGTTCTTCAATCTTCAAACCAAGCTGTGAAATGGAACGAGTTTTTTCAACAGCAAACAAGGTGAAGAGGAGCCCATGAAAAGGTACTTTCAACGATGCTTTGCAGAGGCAGTGGAGTGTGAATTTAAACGTCCCACCTATGATGACGACCTCTCTGAGTACATGCTATTACGTAAAGTTATGGTGGGCCTGAGTAACCCAGTGTTGAAAAGGGAAATTTTCCAGGGGTACTCTAGTTATAATAGTGTTGAAGTGCTTAGAAACAAGTGTATGTTATTTGAGGCAGCAGTGAGAGATGCTGGTGTATTGTGTCGTACGTCTGGCCAGGCAGTGGTGGGAACAGCCGCGGAGGCAGCGGCGATTGGTGGTGACATTGTAGGGGATTTCTCCCCTACAAACCTTGTTTGTCGCTGAGTAGCCGACCCCGCGAATTCCACAGTGTGTGCCTCGTGGTCTGGGTCAACCAGCGCCGCCATGCATCACGGACGTCAACTACTAAGCCACGCCTACCCCCGCTATTTAAGACCTGACCTCATGGTGATCTCTCTCCCTGACTGCTGAACCCGGAGCTGTGAAGACTTGCCTCTTCTGCTGCATGTTTGAGCAGTCTGCAACTTCGTTGTGATAGGACACTCAATCCTAGTGATTGTACTTACCCAACATAGCGACGGTGCAATTACCATCTCAGATTGTACGAAACATTCCAACTTCTGAAAAACATATATTTGGGCTCCCCAAATTTTGACTACTACCCGTGCGTCTACGTCCTGGATTGGCCAATCAGTGGTGCCCCACGGTGGCGTGATACATGCACGTTTACTGCGGTGCTCTGATTGGCTAACCGAACGTGGCGTGGTAGGTAGGCTGTTTCTACTCTCTAAGCCCTCTTCTTTCCTTTTTTCATCCCCCTCATGCACTCCGTTCCTTGAACGGGAGGCGGGACTTAGCGATACGGTCGATCCGGCAAGGGAACCTGTGATAGTGCAGGGCGCTCCTTGTCCGGGGGTCACCGGTGTGGCAAGTTTTTAGACATAACTATAGTCACAGGTAACCTGGGCGCAGAACCCTACGAGCCCGACGCCCGTCCAAGAGGGGGGGGGGGGGGGGGCGGAGACACTGCTCCCAGGCAGGAGCCCTGTGTTATAGGTAGGATTGGGATGTAATCAAGGAAGATGACTACAAGCATTAGAATAAAACATAGAGATAAGGGACACTCTATTGGAAGAGGAAAAGTGGCAGAAATCACTTACAACAAATTGCAAGTCCCACTAACAAGAATATTTAGCACCAACGAAGGTTTCAAAGTAATCTGTAAAGATGACTTTGACTCAGACAAAATCCTTTCAAAAGAAGCCAGAGATGTATTTTACAATGAAGGCCTTGTTGTTGTCATGTCACCAAATCAAAAAGCAAAAAGATCAGTTTTCGTTCGTCAAGTCGACCAAGAGATCGGGAGGAAGACATCTGAAGATCTGAAAGATGAACTGGAACGCCAAAACAGTTGGATGAAGATCGAGGAAGTCATCAAGATAAAACACTACACTCATGTTTTCAAGATTACCTTCGAAGAAGTTTCAATGGCTGAAAAAGTTTTACAACAGGGCTTTCTAATATTTAACATGTCAGCAACACCTCATCAAATAAAGAAGGAAACATTCATCAGTCTGCAAACTTGCTTTTCCTGTTACAAATATGAAGAACACACAACGAGAGACTGTCCGGAAAAAGAGAAAAAGTACTGCTCAGATTGTGCAGGCGACGACCATACCTACACTGAATGTAAGAACACACAGGTTGGCTGTCTCAACTGTAAGAGAAACGGGAATGCATACATAGGACACAGAACGTTAGCAATGACATGCCCAATAAAAAAACACATGACAAAGTACAAGGAACAAGAAACAAGGAAAAAGGAACAAGACAAGAAGGATACGACATATGTCGAAATAGCCAAGAGAGCGGTCCAAGAGGCTCACAGACCAGAATCCACCATATTAAACTTAAGTGAACCAATGCATAACAAGGTAATGATTATTATGATCCATGCACATCTGCACAATATCATTGCACCCGGATCATACAATTAGGAGTTAAGGAAAATGTTTAAATTGAATAACCTACCAGAGATGATATTCCCAGAGAATCCAGAATCCGAAAAACTATTTCAGGCAACACACTCAAGCGAACTGAGAGAAAGACTACAGCTAGACAAACAAAGGTTTGAGCAAGGAGCAACAGCTGATACACAAGGAACACAAGCGACTGATAGAGATCCCAGACAAATGACTAGAAGTGACAAAGAGAAGAAAGAAATAACAAAAGGACAGACTACAAGACAAAGGATAAGGAGGAGAGAAGATAAGATGGAGACTGATCACAATATACAACCTGAATCTGCTGAAGATATTGGATTAAAAGTTATCACTACAACAAAATATGGAATCCCAACATCGAGACCAACAGGAGGGACAATAGCAAAAAACTGTGAAGGAGGGATATACAAGTGGACATATCACGAAAAATCCCTAAGTGAAGATTACGTCTGGACACTAATCACTATGGACAAACTAAAGATTACGACCAATGACTTTAAAATAGTAGACCCGTCAGAGTTTAGAAGAGTCAGAAGCGGGAAACAGGACGATAGGTCTCCACTCCAACTGCCACAATCCAAGTATAAGAAATAATGGACAATAGACAAACAGTAAGAACTTTAAGAATAATATAACACAACGTAAGAAACTGGAAGACCGAGAGAATTAACCTAAGTAATATATATCAAGAAATTGACCCTGACATTATACTAATAAACAGTCACGGTGAGAAAGACAACAACATAAAACTCTTTAACTATTATGTAAACCAAAGAAACAAATCGGGCGAGAAAAATGACGGAGTAGCTTTAGCGGTTAAAAGAAACTTATAATTTAAGCTAATCGATGACTTCCAGGATGAATTTCTAGCAATAAAAATAAATACAACTCAAGGAGACGTAAATATTGCTACTACTTATCTGCCACCGAGACGACCCTACTTACCTATAGAAGACCTATTAAAAATGGCTAACAATAGTCATCCGATGTGCATCTTAGGAGACTTTAACGCCAGACATAGGATTTTCGACAATACAAATAATAACGCCATGGGAAACGCCCTTAATTAATTAATAAACCTTATGAAAAATCAATCATCTGGGTCCTAATTTTCCAACCTGGAGAAATCACAATACACAATCGACACCAGACAAAATTTTTACCAACAACAAAGCCTTTTTCAATTACCATATAATACAAGGACCTCTCACAGGCAGTGACCATCTGCCAATTATACTAACACTGTCAACAAGTCCCATTCAGATACCAATAAAAAAGAGACTGAAAATGAGTAAAACAGACTGGGACAGCTTCAAAGACGACTTAAGTAGTCACCACTCGATTAACCTACAAGGGAAAACAACAGAAGACATAGACTCAGAAATGGACAGACTGCACTCAGCAATAAAAACATCTATAACCAAACACACTCCTACTCCACACTTTAGAACATTACCCAACAACGGACTAACAGAAGAAGTTAAATTAATCCAAACCCATTACAATGAAATAAACAGGTATATGGAAAGACACGGCAGTAACAGATGGCTATATACGACGCAGACAACACTACAGATAAAATTAAGAGACGCATGTAAGGGAGCAAACAATAAAAAATGGAATGATATTATAATGGCGGCTGACATGACTAAAGACACAAAAACATTTTGGACTTCCATAAACAAGATGATGGGACACAACAAGCAAAAAACACCATACATTAAAGACCAAAATGGAACAAAATTGCACGAGGAAAATGAACAAGAGTCAGCATTCAAAAGGGAATGGGTAAAAGTTTTTAATATATCAGAAGAGGAAAATGAAGATTTTGATAGTGAACACGAAGAAAGGATAGAAGACGAAATGGGAAGACACATACATACAATCACCCCAAAGCAATATACTGACTATAACTTATTACCTAATAATCAAATAATAATCATGGGAGAAATGATGCACTGTCTGAGGAAGTTTAAGGAAAAAGCCCCTGGGCTCACAGGTATTACACGAAATATGATCATGAATCTACCTGAAAACATCTTAAAAACACTATTAAACATTTATAACGCATGCTTAATAACCGGTTACGTTCCAGACAAACTAAAATATGCTAAAATGATATTTATTCCCAAGGAGGGTAAGGACAATAAGGAAATATTAAACTACAGGCCAATATCTTTATTAGAAATTACCGGGAAACTATTGGAAAATTTTTTAAATTCAAGACTTTTAACCTTTATAACACAACATGGGAAAACTAACAATAGACAACATGGATTTATGCCCAATAGAAATACTCTAACTGCAATAGCTACAATAACGGAAATAATTGCAATAGAAAAAAAGCAAGGGGAACCAGATCAATATAATTTTAATGGACGTTTCTAAGGCTTTTGATAAAGTTTGGCATTTAGGCTTAAAATATAAAATGTTAAAATTGGGACTTAAAGAATACTTGCTAAGAATATTGTGTAACTATTTAGATGATAGGAGAGCACAAATTCAAATTGGAAACTTCATGGGAACTATGTTCAATCTTGAGAGTGGAGTACCTCAAGGAGGATGCCTTTCTCCAACACTATATACAATTTATACCTCAGACACACCTCAACCTACCCCCTTTAGCGAATATGTAATGTTTGCTGATGATATTACTCAAATAGTATCATACCCAGGGAAATCAACCCAATTTATGGCACTTTACACGGTAAGAGCGATAAAAAATATAAATGATTTTGAGAAAAAATGGAAAATCAGGACAAATAAGAACAAATTCAAGATAATACCAATAGCCAAGATTAAAACAAGTCCAGTAATAGTCGACCAGGAACTATACCCATACGACACTGAAGGCAGGATGCTTGGACTAAAACTAACAAAAAGAGGATATATAACATACTTAAATGATAAAGAACGACAGGCAAGAATAAGATTATAAAAAATAAAACGCTTTAAGAACCTTAGCATTAATAACAAAAAAAAGATTTATATTGCCCTTGTCAAATCAATTATGGACTACCCACCCATCCCATTGAACACTCTTAGTAAAACGAGCATTAAAAGGTTACAAACAGTACAAAATATAGCCCTTAGATTTATATATAACATAAAATATACAGACCACATCAATAATGAACGGCTACACCTCTTAGCAATCAATATAGAAATACACAACAAAGCCGCAAATATTTGGAAAAAAGTGACTGAACTTAACACAGAAACATATCAAAATTGGATAAATAATATAGACCTACCAGCTCCACTAAGAACCTGGCAGGCCTCTCCATGCAGTGTACCTTTAGACTAACATAACTAACATTTAACATTAAACTAACATCTTAGCAAAAAAAAAAAAAAAAAAAAAAAAAATGTGACTACCCTCCCAGTTACACAAGGACCTGGGCGGGCTCACTAACTCCATCGGAAAAAATAATAATAATAATAATGTGATTACCCTCCCAGCTACATCAGCCAGGAAGAAGTAATTGAACCATCTCCTGCCCCAATATACATATATACACATAAAACATTAATAGAGAAAATAAAAGATGACAGTGACCTACCAGCTCCACTAAGAACCTGGCAGGCCTCTCCATACAGTGTACCTTTAGACTAACACAACTAACACTTAACTAACACCTTAGCAAAAAAAAAAAAAAAACAAAAAATGTGACTACCCTCCCAGTTACACAAGGACCTGGGCGGGCTCACTAACTCCAACAATAAATAAAAAATAATAATAATAATAAGCAGCACTATATAAATAAACCAATATTAATACAAAGGTCTGACGACCCAAGGGAGCAGAACAAAGATAAAACACCAATAGGAAAGATGAAGCGATCTGGTTGAGCCCAGATTCTTTCTACTCCTGCTGTATTTCAGTTTCACCACTTTTCCTTCAATCCCTAATAATCTTCTTTCACCTCAAAACTAAAGACTCCGTACCGTACCGATCTCTCCCTTTCTACCTACACCAACCAGCTAGCAACACCTCCTCCTCCGCCTGCCTGGCGGTCCTTGTTCCCGCCGGCGAGCATGGCGACCCACAAGCTGTCCTCCTCTGAGCATCCTCACCAACCAACTCTCTTCTAGCTACAGTCACAGCAAGCTACACCACCTCCCCCGCCGCTGCCTGGCGGCCCTCGCTCCCGCCGGCGAGCATGGCGACCCACAAGCTGTCCTCCTCTGAGCACCCTCACCAACCAGCTCTCTCTACATCACGCTTGTAACCATGCTGCCTTCCCAGCACCAAGCTGCATTGTACATCCAATACAACAAGTATACAGAGAGCACATTGTGAGTTTCCTTTCTCCATCCCATCCTGAGTGTGAACACAAACATCTCATTACCCCACAACATCACCGATGAGTCTGAGGTAGCTCGCGCCCGACCTGGACACCCCAGTCGCGCACACTGTGGTAACTGCGGCATGTCACATGCCTCTGGTAAAAGTAACTGCTCTGCAAGTGGGGCCACATGTCGCAATTGCTCTAAGGATGGTCACTTCAAAAGGTGTTGTAGGAGTAAGTCAGCCCTAAGTGCTCCTGTGGATGTGTCAGGTGCTGTCACAGTGGCAACAGCCCAGCTATCCCGCCACCCCAGGTTACAAGTGTTCGTGACCCAGGCTGGGGGCAATTCCCCCGCCACCCCTGTGCTGGCTGTAGCTGACACGGGTGCTATGGTGTGTGTGGCAGGGGCATCCCTGCTCCGTGACATCGGTTTGTGTCCGGGGCAACTTCAGGCCCGTAATGGCCTAAGGGACGTGGCGAACAAACAGCTCAAGTGTCTGGTGTCCACCCCCTGCCGCCTCAGTGTGGACGAGGGGTCCACCGTCCAGGAGGTCTACTTCGTGCAGACAGCCAAGGCCTTTTATCTGTCATTGGAGGCCTGCAAGTGCCTCAACTTGGTGCCTGTTGACTTCTCGCTCCATAGACGTGCTGTGGCTGCCGTGGGCGATGGAGGGGAGCGGCACACTGCCGGCGACCTACCTCCGAACCCTTTACCTGAGAGCAGCCGTTTCCCGCCGAGGCCAGTTGAGATACCCTTGCCTCCTTTGGAGGAGAATGTGGCCAGGTTGGAGGCATGGCTGCTCACGCACTTTTCATCTACCGCATTCAACACCAGCAGGTTCCCACTGCCAGTCATGACTGGTCCCCCTCACCGTATCCACCTGACGCCCGACACGACCCCCTACGCCTGTCACACACCCGCTCCCGTTCCGAAACACTGGGAAGCGGAGGTGAAGGCCCAGTTGGAGGAGGACGTCAGGAGAGGCGTCATCCAGCCAGTGCCTGCTGGTGTGGCTACGGAGTGGTGCGCCAGGGTGGTCGTGGTGGCCAAGAAAAATGGTCAGCCCAGGCGCACCGTGGACTTCCAACGCGTCAATGCAAGCTGTCTGAGGGAGACGCACCACTCACCTGCACCATTTGACATGGTGTCTGGGATGCCAGCGCACTCGTTCAAAACCGTCGCCGACGCCTTTTGGGGATTTCATCAGGTGCAGTTGGAGGAGGAGAGTAGACGCCTGACCACATTCATCACGCCGTGGGGCCGTTTTCGATACTGCAGGACGCCCATGGGACATTGCTCAGCTTCAGATGCTTACACCAAGAGGTTTGACGACGCTATTCAGGATGTGCCCCGCAAGTACAAGTGCGTGGATGACACTCTCCTCTATGACTCCAGTGTGAAGGGGGCGTTCTGGCACACCTACGATTTTCTGGAGACCTGCTCTCGCACAGGTATCACGCTGAAATCAGAAAAGTTCTTGTTCTGCAAGAGAGAAGCCGAGTTTGTGGGTTTCCTCCTGATGTGGGACCTCTACCAGCCCACTGTCCAACGTCTGTCAGCCATCAACGACTTCCTCATGCCGGATCAGCCATCAATCACTGACATCAGGTCCTGGCATAGCCTGGTTAACCAGTTGGCGCCCTTCCTTGCCACTGCACGGTGATGGAGCCCTTTCTGAGTTCCTCAAGAAGCCAGTGGGCAAGCGGGTGCATTGGGATGACCAGCTGCGGCTCAAGTTTCGCCAGGCCTAGGACACCATCTGTCAGTTGGCTAGGGACGGCTTGATGTACTACTATGATAAATCCAGGCCTACGGCAGCTGTCACGGATTAGAGCAGGGAGGGCATCGGCTTCGTCGTCCTGCAACAATACTGTGACTGTGCCTCTCCAGAGACGCCCTTCTGGTGCAGGGGAGGGTGACGATTGGCTCTATGTGGTAGCCGACATCTGAGCACGGCCGAGGCCGGCTATGCTGCAGTAGAAGGGGAGGCCCTGGCTGTGGTATGGTGCCTGCGCAAGGCCAGGCTGTTCCTCCTTGGCTGCCCGAACCTCATTCTGATGACGGACCACAGCCCCTTAGTTGGCTTGCTAGGGGACAGAGCCCTCACGGATGTGGCAAATCCACGCCTGTTCAGGCTCAAGGAGAAGACCCTGCAGTACAGGTTCACGGTCAAATACTTGCCATGGAAGCGGAACTGTGCAGCTGACGCCCTATCCCGCTTCCCCTCCCTCAGGGCGGCGCCCGACGCTAAGGACATGGACTAAGAGGAGGACCTGTGCGCTGCAGTGTGTGCAGTCACAATCGCAGCACTGGATCAGGATGGGTGCATCACTATGAACGAAGATGCAGTGTGCAAAGCGGCTGCGGACGACCCAGTGTACCAGATTCTAATGTCGAGGGTGCTGGCGGGCGACTTGCACCCCCACAAGTCGCAGGAGGTGGCCTGTCTGCGCCCGTACTTCTCGGTGAGGGACAGATTGGCTGTGGTCAGGGGTTTGGTCACCTACATCTTGACCAGGGCTGCATGCGCCTTGTCATCCCAGACTCCCTCCGCCACCGGGTCGCTGTTAACCTGCACGTGGGGCACCAGGGCCTCGACTCAATGCTCAGGCGGGCCCGGCAGTCTGTCTATTGGCCTAGCATGGAGGGTGACATGCAGTATCATCGGTCCCGGTGTGCTGCTTGCGAGACCCACGCCCCTTCCCAGCCTCTGGAGTCGTTGGTTCTGACCCCGGCGCCAGACTATCCCTTTCAACAAGTGGTGGCCGATTTGTTCCATCTGCAGGGCCACACGTACCTAGCATATGCTGACCGGCTGACAGGTTGGCTGGAGATCGCCCACTTCCCCAACGAGGCCACCTCTGGAACAATCATCGCCCGTCTGCGGGCCTACTTCACGAGGTGGGGGGAACCTGAGCATATCTCCACGGATGGAGGTACCAACCTCGCCAGCCTTGAGATGATAGATTTCCTCAAGTCATGGGGGGTCGAGGTGCGCCTCTCGTCGGCCCACTTCCCCCAATCCAATGGCAGGGCAGAGGCTGGGGTCAAGGCCGCCAAGAGGCTCCTCAGGGATAACACTGGGCCCGGGGGTAGCCTGGACTGCGATAGGACATCCCAGGCCCTCCTCCAGTACCTGAACACGCCTCTGCGGGGGGGTGAACAAGTCGCCCTCCCAACTTGCCACCGGCCGCCAGCACTGGCGGCGAGCACTTCGTATGAGGGAGGTGAGCTTGGCCGAAATCCAGGATGGGGTCCTTCTGTCGCGGAGGGAGGTGTCCCGCCAGCTGGCTCCCCTAGTCGCGGGCACTCAGGTGCGTGTGCAGGACGCAGCTACCAAACTCTGGGACATGACAGGCATAGTGGTGGAAGCCCGCCCTCACAGGCAGTATGCCGTCAGGTTGAGTGGTAGTGGCAGGGTGTCCATCCGCAACAGACGCCACCTGCGAAACGGCTCCACACCTGTGCCTACTACTCCGGTGGTGCACCAAGCTGTGCCTCCTGGCCCCCCTCCTGCTGTGCCCTCCGTACTCGCGCCCTCCCTCGCACCCCCGGCCCCTCCCCAGCCGAGCGCAGCCCAGGATAGGCCATAGGCCTCCGGGCTGGTTGACAGACTACGTGGTGTAGTGTATGTGATGTAAAATCAGTTTAGAGGGTTTTTTTGTGTTTTTGTTTTGTTTTCCTTTGTTTGACTGGTTTTTCCTGCATTATTGTTGTTTTTATGAATGCATTGTTTTCCTTTTGTTAGTTCAAATGTGCATTGTCATTTCCTTTTAACTTTGGGGGGAGATGTTAGATTGTACCATAGACGACATGTTTTCCCATGTTGAGGTGGGGGGCTTGTCTTTGGCAGCGCCCGGTTGCCAGTCACCAGCTGACGCTGTTAGAATAAAGTCTACAAAGAACGTGGTCTATGATTCAAACCTCCCACAGGTATATATTCATCAATCAAATGGGTCACTATACTAGTTATGATATTCAGCGTAGTGTCTGCGTTCTTGTGCCTTAATGAGTCAGGCCAGTTGATACCCCTCATCTCTTCCCTCATCCCGTTGTAATTTCCCCTGTAATATTTGCACCTTGGCCTAGCCTTATCTTGAACTAGGTAACAGTTAAATCTGAATGACAACATTATATGGTGACTGGTACCAACTGGGGCAAGGTGTTCCAGTTTGGCCGCCATACCCTCCTCTTTTCTTATAATGAGTTCTAGTGACTTGGGTGTTTGCTCCCCCCCCGGTAAAATGTCGGGTCTCTAACATGTTTGAACAGAAAATCATCGCTCAGAGTTTCTACAGAAAGAGTAGCAGGGTTATTCATGTCATTTGGGGTGAACTCGTTTCTCCAGTCGATGTCGCCATAGTTAAAGTCCGTCATGATAAGGAGGTGGCTAGGGTTGAGCATCGCCGGGTTGTCTATTAAGGCTCTTAAGTTCCTTTGATTTAATGGGCCACAGTTTGTGGATCTGTAGATAGACCCGACAATAGGTAAGTCCCTTCCCTTTAGTTTAATTTTACACCACTTGGACTCTTCAAAAACATCCTCTCCCTGTACCCTCGCCTGGCTGGCTCCAAGGTCTTGCCTAACATAGATAACTACACCCCTCTTGCAAGTTTCTTGAGAAAGGTTCGTAAATGGAGTCATATCCAGCAATATTGATCTCACATTCCTCTGGGTCGATTCTCATGTTCTTGTACAACAGTTCTACAACTCCTACAATATCTGGTTGGTGTACTTTTAGTAGTGTTTCAAACTCCTCTCTCTTATCAAGAACCTTGTCAGTATTAGTGTAATCTCCCCCCCCCCCATTCTCAGCTGCAGCATTTGCTAAGTACACTGTATTTTGCAGGGTGTGGTTAGAAATGTCATTGTTTTCATGGCGCTCGCCTCCTCTTGTCTGGGAGGCGGAGCTGGTGCCACCTCCGGGGGGGGGGGGGGGGAAAGAGAGGGTGGAGGGTGCGCTGCTGTCCATCGGCCCTGTGTCGGCACACTTGCATCCACCACTCTCTCCCTGAATACAACACATGTACACCAGTCCCCGCTCCTCCTCGACTCCTCCCTCTTCTGCTTCAAGCCCCGCAGGAGCTTCCTGTGCTGTTCCCTGTGCATTACCGTGCGATCTGGGTGAATGAATACACTCCGAAATGCCTCGCTCCTTGCTAAGTTTTTTGTTTGCCGAATAACTTCCCATTTCTTCTCCTGACTCACTGGTGTGATCGTGGGGGGCGAGGCTTGTCCCACTGCTTTTGTCTCAGCCTCCTCACATCCTAAGGGGTTGATGGCATCTTCAGGACCTCTGTACAAATATTCTTAAACTGCATCTTATCGTGTGTTATCTTACTCTCGGTTCCCTCCGCCTGGCTCTCTGTGACTCCAAAAACTATTACATTGTTCCTGCGCTGGAGACGTTCCTGTTGTTCCTGCTCTCCCCTAGCAGTAGGTCCATTAATTTTAATTTCTTTGACACACTTCTTTAGAGTCCCTAGCTGCTGGAGAACCTGTTCTGATCCTGCATTACTCTCTGCCACTTCCCGTGTCCCTGCTAATACGTCAGCATAACTCCTCTTAGCAACCACCTCCATTCTGTTGGTTACTTCCTCAGTCTCAGCAAGGATCTCTTTTCCAACTTGTTCCAGTTTGGCAACCAGCTAGTCTCCAGCTTCATTTATTTTCGTCCCTAGGAAAGTCGTTCCCCTATGGCTTGCAATTGTCTCATTCACCTTGACTACATAGTTAGGGCAATACCAGCAACAGCCTTCATACTTTACAGCAGTTTGCAACATCCTAAACGCTGCAAGGGTCAGGCCTGTATCCTCCATATCTGACGTCCCCCTGCAGTAATCACATATCATTCTCATAGTTGTTGTTGTTATTGTGGTGGGAGGGGGGGAGGGGGTGCAGACTGTGTATAGATCTACCTATTTAAAAATAAAGAGGAAAAAAGGAACAGTACTTAGCTGCCCTCCGCTCTGGATTTAAGCCTCCCCTTTAGAGTTGTCTTCTGTTTTCCTTTTCAGTTCACTTCGGTGTTTGTCAGTATTTATGTGCTATCTCTATGTACACTGAATTTTGCTATGAATAACGGATTTCATACACCCACTCAGTCCTTTAGAAACACAGAAAAATAAACTAAAACTTTCTTTGGGGCGGTAATAGAATGCCTTTAAGGATAGTCAAGCTTGTTGGTTTTATTTATTTCTTATTTTTTTATTTCAACTAGTATTTCCTTATACTTTCTTTTCCTGTTCTCATCGACAACTGTATCTGTTTGTGTAATCACTGTGTACACTGTATCTCCCAGTGAATGATGTACGCCCTCCTGACTGCGACCCCTGCCTGAACCGCCAACCCGACGACCCGAACCACGACAGGCTCCACACAGAAAAAGCGGACCAGCTGCCCTGAAAACCAAGAACAACTTCATCCACACCACTGCCACCGCCTCCAACAACTCCACCACCACTGCCACCGCCACGGAGGACGACAACTGGACAAAGGTGGAAAAAAAAAAAAAACGCCGACGTGCTTTTTCAGGAAAAGAAATCCGTCAAGCAGCCCAAAAGGCACCCATCACCACCACCAGCTCACCCCCAACGACACTGCCAAAATTCCAGATCTCGCAAACGGACACGAAAACGACATATGCCGCCATCACAGAGATGGAGAAACAAAATCCACTGGCCAAGTTCTCAGTGCAGCCCACCCTAAAGCGGGAGATGATTATTCACCCTCAAAGACAAGGAATCCACCACCACCGTTGCATCTACCAAGCTGGACGCTGCCCAGAAACTGATGAAGTCGGTAGTCCTCCGATTCCCAAAGGAGCTACCCCTTGAGCCCCTGGAAAACCATCCGAAGATACTAAAAGCCGAGAGATGCTCTCCTCCGACAAGACGGCCACCACAAAACAAGTGCTCATAACATACTGCGGTCCAACCCTCAGCACCATAGACCTCAAAACCTGGGGGATCTATGAAGTGAAGCACTTCTTTCCGGAGCCCCTGTGGTGCTTCAGATGCCAGAAATACGGGCACCATCAGACGAGGTGCATGTACAAGGAAATCTACGCCGTCTGCGAGCAGAAGCACGACACACACTCCTGCCTCACCAAGTTGAAGAATGGGGAAAAAATTGCCCCCAAGTGTGCCAATTGCGGGGACAAACACCACGTCTGGAACCCTTGATGCTCTGAGAGGACAAAGAGGGTCCAGGCAAACCGACCAGCAGCAAGACTGGCCCCCACCGCCTGCACACCAGCCCCACCAAGTACCTTCGTGTGGGGAACCCAAAGGAAAAAACAACAAAGCCAACCTCCTCAGCCGGTCAACACCCAAAGTGCAGCCCAGTTTCCTGGCCTCCCTACGGCCACACCTCAGCCACCCAAGCAGCAGACAACGACAACCACGAGACAGACAAAAGAAGCACACACCAAGGCACCAGAAGGAATGATACACGTATCAGACCTAGCCAAGGTACTGACAACCTTCGCGGAGGGCCTAGCCGGACTACTGGGCCACAAGATCCAGCCCACACAGCTCCAAATACTCATGGGGAGCGTCCTCGGGTAAGTTGCCACAACTCCAGCCACCTCAGTGGAGGACACCATGCCAGCTCCCACACGAGCGACAGCCGAGGTACACTCTACACCGAAAAAGGTCACAAGGGAACCAATGATACCGTCAGCTCCCAGAAAGAAACTGGACGTTTCAGCTCCCCTGAACCGAACCACAGCCCAGTAGGCAAAAACCACCTCAGAACAAGAAGATATGAACCTGATCCAGTCGGACTCAGACCTGAACATATCCACCGAGGACCACAAGAAGTTCCCGATGAAACAGTGGTGGAAAACACCAGCACCCTCAACATCCTTTCATGGAATGCTCAGGGCATCAAAAACAAGAAACACCTCCTGCAAGAAACAGCAGCCAAGGACAAGCTTGACATCATACTGCTACAAGAAACACTCCTATAAGAACACCACTGTTTCAAATTCAGTGGCTACAAGACATACAGGAGGCATTTCACGCAGGCGTCGACAAGAGGATGTATGATCTTGGTCAAGTCGAGCATACCCTCTCCGAGGTCATGCAGCATTTGCAATGTGGGGAAAACATTGAGACATAGGCTGTCAAAGTAAACCTCCAAGAACGGGAAATAACTGTCCACAACATCTATAAGAAGCCAAGGGGCTCACTGGAGGTGACTCAGTTATTCGCTTCAGCCTCTGACCACGCCACACTCATAGGAGGGAAATTCAATGCACATCATCCCTTCCTAAGCTTGGTAAGCCTTACAAATGACGATGGCCTACACCTACACACCACCTTTCAAGACATTCTCAAGATCGCCCTTCTAAACACCGGAGAGCCCACCCACATTAGGGGAGGAAGGCTAGCTCAAACCTTCGTCTCCAGTGCACTACAGCCTTCGGCATCCTGGAAGCTACACCCCACTCTGACCAGCGACCACTTTGTCACCCTAACAACACTGAAGGTGAACAAACTCCCCACTCCACCCCTGCCGAGATGGAGATACAATACCCAAAAGTCGGACTGGGAACTCTATAGGAAACACCTGGCTAAGTGGCGCGCCAAATCACAGCCGGCTGGTGCAGCACCCGTGGACGAAACAACGCTCCACCAGCAATTGGTCAAGGCGTTTCACCAAGCGGCAGAAGAGGCTATTCCAAAAGCAAAACCTACATCAAGACTGTACAAGGCTTACTGGTACTACTGTCATAGGGTGAAAGAATTCAACCACAGAGTGAACATGGCCCAAGGAAACTACAGAAAACATCCCACAGACACAAAAAGTGTCTGCTCCGAACTGAACGAGCACACCTCCCTCGGCTAAATGTGGGCCCAGATCCCAAGGGCATCTAGGAAGGCAACACCACCACCACCAACCCATCCCAACCCAGAAGAGGAAGCCGAGAGACTTGCAAAAGTGTTCTCTGACCGAGCAGCAACCTCCCGAGACATACGGAGGAGACACAACGGCGTCTGCGACAGACCAGACTCCAGATGATCGAAGAGGACTGCAATGATGAAGATGACACCGACAGACCCTTCAACCAGCAAGAACTCCAGAAGTCGATAAAATGAAGCAAGGACACAGTACCAGGGGCCAACAGGATAACCTACGCCATGCTTTCCCATGCCGGAGAAGCCGGGCACGAGGCTTTGCTACAAGTCATCAATGCTTCGTGGATAGCACAGAGACTTCCACCGGAATGGAAGAAGGCAGATATACAGCCCATTCCAATGCCCAGAGAACCAGACAAACCGAGACCCATCTCCCTCCTCAGCTGCATAGCGAAGACGGGAGAAAGAATGAGTCTCAACAGACTCAAGTGGAAAGTCGGCAGCCCAAACCCTCACATATTTGCTTACACCGAGAACACCGGCACAAGCAACAACATTGCCGAGACACTCAGCTTAGTGGACAATAAACCAGCATTGGTGGTCTTCCTCGACTTGGAGAAGGCCTTCGAACTAGCAAATCCACTGGCCATTATAACGACGCTCACCGAAAAAGGTGTCAATGGAAGGTTGCTGGGGTGGACCCAGTGCAAAGTGCTGCTTTTCCTCTTTATATCCAGTTCTAGTTATATTCTAAACCATGGATTAGTCTAGGAAACCATGTCATTATTATTATAACACTTATTACTTACAACGGTAGCCTGCCACCACCCAGACTTTTATTTGAATATAACATATCTTAGTGAACTGTTAGGTAGCGTGCTAGTGAGCTTGTAGTGGATTCCTCCCCTACAAACGCTTTTGTCGCTGAGTAGCCGACCGGCGAATTCCCCAGTGTATGCCTCGTGGTTTATGTCAACCAGTGCCGCCTTACATGACGGAGGTCAACTATTAAGCCATGCCTACCTCCGCTATATGAGATCTCACCTCGTAGTGACCTACCTCTTTCTACCTACAGCCAGTCTTCAAGCAACACCTCCTCCTCCTCCTGCCTGGCGGTCCTCACTCCCGCCGGCTATAAGAGCCTGTGTGCCTCTTATAACATTTTTTTACTTTAATACTTACAACCATTGGTAGCGTGATGAGAGGAGGCTCGTGGGCATATGTAATGATAGTATCAAGCAATAGGGAAGAAATAACGGTAGATACTGTAGGTAAATAATGGACACAATATACAAATACAATATTTATTTAAACATTAAAATGGAGGTAGGGGAAAGAATATATGTACCAACAGATGAACTCCTGATACTATGCCCTCAGGCTCAACATACTCACACCACTACTGGGTGGACATACTCAATAACACATAAACTCTTATAGTAACATAGCACCATTAAAACCAGGGGCAACTGCCACTACAACACTCAGTCGTCAGGAGTGATACTCAAGCAACCGCCATGGGGTCCCGCCACCATGGGGTACTTTCCAATGAACTCTGATGATCCCAGTGGAATAACACCACCACACAAATAGCCCTACTGAGTTAGACACTCATCCACCAATGATGGAGCTGGTAGTTGTGTGTGGCTTGGTGATCCGGGGTCACCTCGCGGACCGAGCGTTAGGGTCAGACGGGCCAGCTATGGGGCCCATAGGTAGTACTGAAGTGTCTGACGGTCGGGTCTCACGAAGATAACTGATTCTACTGTACCTCGGATATCTCTCCAGCCATAGTGGATACAACATCCGCGCTACAGACACGGCCTAGGCTGCGTTAGGGACCTGGATGGGTGAAGGGGCGAGCACTTACTAACTGTGACAACGACATCACATTTTTAAGGGACGTTAAAGACGTAAACATTACTTCACTCAAAGCATATCAACTACGTTACTGTAATACTTGCACAACCAACTATTAATTGGGTCAAATCACTTAAAGAAGGGCGAATTACAACACGGAGTGGAATGACCTACCTGTATGGGTGAAGGGGCGAGCACTTACTAACAGTTGAAATGCCCGCGGCACCCTCACTCAAACTAGGTCAGGGATTCCACCTACTTCTATTTCGATGAATTACTTTACTGTACACTCTGACGTTGAAACTGAGAACACGAACTCAGATTCATTCCCTACTATTATCTTCACAAACAATGCTCTGACTGAGCTATCAAAAGCAAAAAGCAAATTGATTACAAAGAGTTGGATGGCAACAGGTCCCAACATACAGCGTCTTGCTACGAAATCCGCGGATTAGATTCAAAGTTTCCTTCAGGCAAAGACGGCCTCTCGATGACGTCATCAAGGAAACAGAGAAAACGGAGGACGTTTCCACTAGGGGACTTAGAAGGTTTTGTGGACGTTTAAGCGTAATATGAATCCTTAAGGATTTTGGGTTAGCCGTCATCACGATCATGACACGGCGACCATGGCGACCCACAAGCTGGTCCTCCTCTGAGCACCCTCATCAACCAGCTCTCTCTACTCAACGCTTGTAACCATGCTGCCTTCCCAGCACCAAGCCGCATTGTACATCCAATACAACATGTATACAGAGAGCCCATTGCGAGTTTCCTTTCTGCATCCCATCCTGAGTGTGAACGAAATAACCGGTACCCCACAAGCTTCTAGGCACTTGAGTTACAAGAGTTATTTTCTGAGAACCAATGTGTAAAAGGAATAGAGCGGTGATACTTGTTGTTTACTAATTCAATATTTATTATCATAAGGAGTGAACAAGATGTTAATCAAGTGCACTCACACCAGACTAGACCTCTTAGGTCTTACTTTACCATTCATAAAATAGATCTTGAATTACTTATTACATCATTAAACAACTGTTATATTCTTTCATTGTCACTGCAGATGGTTCTATGACACACTTGACAATATCCCAAATTAACTTATTATTTAAAATATCATGTTAGTTCGGAATGAGCAACATTGCACTTTTCCCTCAATTGATGTACTCAACTCACACAACATATTTACAGATACTATCTGTTAGGTTCTGAATAATAAGTTCTATATACAGGAGAGAACACAAACACCTGTATAGTTTTGTAGGTTCGGTTTACTGGATAAGAGTATGTACACAGAGGGAAGCAGCACTCTCCCCGGCTAAGCTCCTTTGTCAACTGCTATAGGCGACGTATGGCAAGTGATACATTAGCAGCTTCCATACGTCGCCAGGCACATTAATTAAGCGTGTGGGGTATGGTAATAACATTGCCACACGCTGCTAGCTAGGCTGAATAAATAATACATAAATGGAGCACATACATAATATACATACAAGATATATAATCCAGCATACATAATATACATACACCTCCCTCCCCCCTATACGCTCATAGCAAAGTCTTGAGCGGACCTTTTCTTTTGGATCCGTTCTGAGCGTCGAGGGACTTCATCACTGGGAAGGGTATGGGACTCAACACTGGTGGCGGGGCCAGCAGACGGCATTGTTACGGGTCGGAGGAAACGGCGGTTCCTCCACCACACACGACCACTGGGTAACCGCACCTGGTAGTCCCGTGACCTGCCGAGACCCATGACTACGCCTATTTTGTCCCAACGTAGGGAGGTCGGGTCCTGAACACGGACTTGGGTGCCGACACTCAACCTGGGGAGAGAACGGGCGTGGTCATTGTAGCGGGCGACGACGTCCTGAACACGTTCGGCGGCTCGGCGATCACAATCCTCTGTCTTGGCCTGCCACTCCTTGGAGAAGGATTGAGGGTGAGCAGGGACACAAGAACGGAGGGGGCGTCCATACAAAACCTGGGCAGGGGAGCGTCCGGTGTAGTTAGGTGTGTTGCGGAGTTCAAGAAGACCCCTTCCCAGAAGGGGCCACCTTAAGGGTGAGGTGCTTCAGGGATTTGACAGCAGCCTCAGCGTGGCCGTTGGACTGCGGGTAATGGGGCGATGACAACACATGCCGGACTCCCCATCGGTCAAGGAACGCAGCAAAGTCCCGACTTGTGAACTGAGGCCCTCCGTCGGTTCGCAGGCGTACAGGAACGCCCACGTCACGGAAGTAGTGGCGGAACTTGCTGATGGTGGCGGCAGACGTCGTGTCATTACCGCACTTGATGACAACCGGCCAACCAGAGAGACGGTCGACGATAACGAGGAAGGACTTTCCTGACACACAGAAAAAGTCGGCCGACACAGACTCAAAGGGGCGGGTGGGGTTGTCGTCACTCATAAAGGATTCCTGCTGCTGGCTGGGTTGTAATACGCGGCGGGGCTTACACACCTGGACAGCATTGGAGATGTCGGGGTCGATGCCAGGCCGGAACACAGTCTGTCTTGCACGCCGTTTGGTGGCCTCGGCTCCACAGTGACTGTCGTGGAGGCGAGCCAAGGCGTGGGGACTTGAAGCAGCAGGGACAACTACCGAAGGAGAGGTGTCACTGGCCAGAGGTAGGGGTAGGGCGGCAGCAGGGTAGTTGCTGCTCCCTTCGTGCACCCTGTTGGCGTGTTTTACCTCGAGAATCGGTGTTGGGAAGTCCTGGGAGATGATGGCCAACTCTTGGCAGTGTCTGTAGGACAGCAAAGGAGTCGGGACGCCATTATGCACATCAATCCAGGCTTGACACGACCTGTTGCCAAAGGTGACGTGTGCATAGAGTGAACCTAGGGCCGGGGTCATCTGTGAACCATCTGCCATAAAGCGGAGATCCTTGGGGGGCGGTCCTAGATCACTTGGAGAGAGCCCCAAGCATTGCAAATGCCGGTGTCGGGCAACATCTGAAGACGGGATGACACACAGCCGTAGGTCACGATGACGCTGATGTACTGGGGGACTTTGGTCCTGGGACGCTGGGGGGAGCACACATTCCTAATGTGGCTCGAGCGTTGTCAGGAGTCGTCGTACCTCTGATTGGAAGACTGTGGGCGGCCCTCTCTGGTGGAGGGGGGCTGAAGCTTCCGCCGACGCGGTCCCTTGGGTATGTTGGAAGGGCAACACTTGTCATAGTGGCCCAGACGACCACACACATTGCACTGGACGCGTTTGGCTGGGCACCGTACTGTGAGTGACCAGTGGCCCTTACGGTCACAACTGTTGCAGGTAGACTGAGCAGCTGGACACACCTGTGTTCCGTGCTGCTTACCACAGTTGTTGCAAAATAAACCGGGCGTGGACGTGGTGGGCGAAGGCGTAGGAACAGACTTCTTGTCCTTCTTGTACCGGGACACAGCGCGTACAGCTGTAGGGGGAGCGCGGATGGCAGAGGTGGCACACCTGGCAGCCTCATAGGAGCGACATATCGTCAACACATCCTTAAGAGAAGAGGAGGAGTCGAGGGAGGTGAGGCGTTGGACAAGTTCCTCGTCCTTAACACCCATCAGGATCACCTGCTTCAACTGGGTCTCCTCGCACTGCTGGTGGTGGCCTGGACATATATCTACCTCTTCCGAGGCTCTCTTAAGACGCACGTAAAAGGCATCAAAAGACTCACCCTCCAACTGTCTGCAGCTAAACAATTCCCTCCTGCGCAGAGCTTCATTCTGCTGTCCTTTGATGTGCCGTTGTAGAACGTCCAGTACCTCCTCTACAGACAGCAAAGAGGTTGGGGGTACCTGCAACGTATGTTCCAAGACACGCTGAATTTCCAAGGACAGGCACATACGCAGCTGGATGAGTTGTTTAGGCTGTGACAAACTCTGGAGATCCACCATTGTAGAATAATCAGTCCACCGTCGCCGCCATTCACGAAAAGTCTGGAAAGTCTCATCAGGCTTCAAGATGGGCGGCGTTTGAGCTGCTGCTTTAGGTGGGGCTGGGGGGCGTGAAGGAAGCATGGATGAGGTATCTGAACCAGTCAGTACCGAGGCAGTGTTAGAGCCAGGGGCTTGGTTAACAGTGAGGCGAGATATCACGGCTTCAAACCGTTCACTGTCTTCCAATCTCCGTTGGTTGTCTCGTTCTGCCTCTGCTTGCCTTCTGTGCTCATCCGCCAAACGTCTGTGGGCTTCATCCTCGCGTTTCTCATCTCTCATAAACTTCAGTAAAGCAATTATCTCTGGAGACAACGCTGAATATTGAGGTGAGGGACTGCGCGATGTGGGGGCTGGAGCGTCGTGGCCGGCCTGGTCATCCATCTCTGCGGGGCTATCACCCGTCTGAGTCATCCAGACGCTGGGTCCACGGCTACGTAAGGCGTGAGACATAACTACTTCCTCTGTGTACTATGTCTTAAATCAGTGTTGACCGGTCAGCCCGTCGTATCAACAAGATTTCAGACAAAAAATTAATTAAATACACAGATAAGTAGGTTATATATATATAAAATATATATAAGGAAGCCGCGCGGTCAGCGAGTGTTAGTAGGTGTATGTGTGTGAGTGTGTGTCCCGGGCCGGCAAAGCGTCTCGCCCCAGCTGTGAGGGGGGGTGGAGGCGGCGCTGTGAGGGGGAGTGGAGGGAGAGGCGAGGCGACTCCCAGTCAGTCCAGTTACCCTCAGAACGCGGTCAGAGACGGGTGCACTGAACGTGCCGTATACCTTGGGAATCCTTTAGAACAAGGTCACACATGAATGGCACGAACACACAATGCACTAAACACTTCACAGAAAATCACTGTCACTGACACTGCTCAAAGTTGCTGAAATTCTTCAAGGTGACGCGCGGGAGTTGACCCAAGCGAGAGGAGGAGTCCATCCGGCTTTCCACAGACTTTGCGCTATCACTCGTAATTATCCAGTAAGATCGGATCACTGCGCCATGTTAGGTTCTGAATAATAAGTTCTATATACAGGAGAGAACACAAACACCTGTATAGTTTTGTAGGTTCGGTTTACTGGATAAGAGTATGTACACAGAGGGAAGCAGCACTCTCCCCGGCTAAGCTCCTTTGTCAACTGCTATAGGCGACGTATGGCAAGTGATACATTAGCAGCTTCCATACGTCGCCAGGCACATTAATTAAGCGTGTGGGGTATGGTAATAACATTGCCACACGCTGCTAGCTACTGAATAAATAATACATAAATGGAGCACATACATAATATACATACATGATATATAATCCAGCATACATAATATACATACACTATCAATATTAATGGGTTCACTACTCAGCATGGGATAACCATACTTCTGCTAAATATCCCCAATCATATAGTGTACAACAATAATACTTTGGCCCATATAACTGTAGGGAGTGCCCCAGGGTGTCACACTGGTTTCACCACAACCAACGAAAAACGCTGTTAAGGTTGATTGGAGTCCGATACACTGCGAGGGAGTTCGGGTCTAGTTCCCAGGGTGCCGAGTCGCATAGTTTAATCCTGCCAAATTAACGACATCTTCCAATACAGCCAGCTGGTATGCAGCTATCGGTCCCCGGGTGACTGTCGCGTATTCAGCTGACACACACAATGTGCCTGAGGTGATGATTGAGAAGCGTGAGAGATGTGAAGGTGGTTGGTTATACAGAGAGAAGAGAGCACTAGCTCTGAGAGTGCAAGAAGGAAAAGTTCAGAAGTGGGAAATAGAGGAGGAGGTTAACAGCAGGTGGGCTATCCACCTTGCGGAGGAGATGTGACGCTCCTCCGTGCACGAGCTTATACACGGCTAACTGGCAACTCAGGCCTGTGCAGAACGCATGCCAGAAAGGCTCGTCATGCAATAACAGAAATTACATTCAACTCAATTGCTTTACATTTAACTATGAAAATCAATGCCATGGGTCAGGTGAATTTCTTAAGTCTATTTATATAATCTAATCAGAGATTGAGCTTGCCAGTAAAAAGTGGAATTACACACGCTGTTAACACTAGTTCTCCCAATATAAGCGAATTTCTAGACAAGGACCCTCTATGGGTATAGGTTGAGATCTTGGAGATAAGAAGTTTGACATGTTCTTTCAGGAGATTAGTGACTTTCTTGAATAGACAACCGATACTAACTTAACTACAAACATCACATTCTCTGATATTTGGGCCTCAAAATGATCTAATTTCAGTAGTACTCAGAAATTCATGAATATCCCCAGGGACAATATCATCGGATGCCATTCGTACTGGCAGACTTGACATTCACTTACTTAGCAAGTGTTACTAGCAATAAAGACAGTTAAAACTTTCAACATCACTTACAAAGGATCTTGTATGCTTTAACTGTAATCAGACATATCTAAGTTGACTCAAAACAATGGTGTTATCTCTCACATTCAGATTTACTTTATAAAGAGGTTGGTTTCAAGAAGTCAGAGAAAATGGAAAAACGGAGGACTTAGGCACCAAGAAGCGATGAGAAAACGGATGCCTCAGAAGGGAAACTTAATAAAGAACGCATAGCTAGATGTTTTTTGGGCTATTGAGAGTAATATGAATCGTCTGAATTTACGATAACTGTCGTGTACGACCGTGGTCATTACATCAGAACTACCTTACACAGAGAGAAGCAAGAGTACGCTTTCAGGGGGCAACGTCAAGCTACAGGGTCCACGAAAACGGAACCCCACAATTAGGCATTGTAGTGGATCCTATCCCCTCCAACTGACGACTGAGCTCCTGCATGCCTACCAGCCAATAAGCGTACAGCCAGCGATGCTGGTACACCTACTCTCCAGTGCAGACGCACACGTAGCAACGCCAGGATCAGAGTGCCGGGCACCTCTGGCATTCTCCTCTGTGATTGGCTCACGCGCTACGAACATCCCAAATCCTGATGTTGCTGAATTGTATAAATATGGCGTGGCTGGCCAGGGATGTCATGATCGTGATAACGGCTAACCTGAAAACCTTAAGGATTCATATTACACTCAAAGGTCCACAAAACCTTCTGAGTCCCCCAGTGGAAACGTCCCCCGTTTTCTCTGTTCCCCGTCTTTGTTTGTTGGGAACTTTGAATATAATCCACGGATTTCGTAGCAGACGCTGTATGTTGGGACCTGTTGCCATCCAACTCTTTGTAATCAATTTAATTTTGCTTTTGATAGCTGAGTCAGAGCATTGTTAGTGAAGGTAATAGTAGGGAATGAAACTGAGTTTATAGTCTCAGTTTCAACGTCAGAGTGTACAGTAAATTAATTCATCGGAATAGAAGTAGGCGGACTCCCTGGCCTATTTTGAGTGAGGACGCCGCGGGCATTTCTACCGTTAGTGAGTGCCCGTCCCTTCACCCATACAGGTATGCCATTCCACTGTGTTGTAATTCGCCCTTCTTTAAGTGACTTGACCCAATTAATAGTTGATTGTGCAAGTGTTACAGTAACGTAGTTGATATGCTCTGAGTGAAGTCATATTCACGTCTTTAACATCCCCTGAAACGTGATGTTGTTGTCACCGTTAGTGAGTGCCCGTCCCTTCACCCATACAGGTCCCTAACGCAGCCTAGGCCGTGTCTGTAGCGTGGATGTTGTATCCAATATGTCTGGGGAGATGTCCGAGGTCCAGTAGGATCAGTTACCTTCGTGAGACCCGGCCGTCAGACACTTCAGACTACCTATGGCCCCCATAGCTGGCTCGTCTGGCCCTAACGCTCGGCCTGCGAGGTGACCCCGGATCACCAAGCCACACACCACTACCAGCCCCCATCATTGGTGGATGAGTGTCTAACTCCGTAGGGCTATTTGTGTGGTGGGATTAATCCACTGGGATCTTCAGTGTTCGTCGGAAAGTACTCCATGGTGGCAGGACCCCATGGCGGTTGCTTGAGTATCACTCCTGACGACTGAAGGTGGTAGTGGCAGTTGCCCTGGTCTTTATGGTGCTAAGTGACTATAAGAGTTGTGTGTTATTGAGTATGTCCACCCAGTAGCGTTGGAAGTGTTATTGAGTATGTCCACCCAGTAGTGGTGTGAGTATGTTGAGCCAGAGGGCCTAGTACTAGATTTCGTTTGTTGGTACAAATAAAGTCTTTCTCCTCATTTCATATTAATGTTTAAATAAATTTTGTATTTGTATATTGTGTCTATTATTTACCTACAGTATTTACCGTTATTTCTTCCCTATTGCTTGATACTATCATTACATCTACCCACGAGCCTCCTCTCGTTACGCTACTAATGGTAATAAGTATGAGAGTAAAAGGAATTGTTACTGGCACAGTGGCACACAGAGGCCCTCATAGGGAGACCATTCTACTCTGACCTACTGGACCAGCAAGATCTCTCTCCAGTGCCTCACCACCCAGCTCCCTCAGAAAGCTCCTCGCCCTACAGAACCTCTGAGCAAGCTACTCCTCACCTAGTAACTCCTTAGCACTGCACTGTACAACAATATATATACAGAAAACGCATTGTGAGTTTCTATTCTACCTTTTTCCTGAGTGTGAGATATCTACTTGTACATACGTTTGTGTGTCCATACAAAGAGACAATAGATAACTAAAGAAAATTGACAACTGGCCACTTACGGTACGTTACAAATGGTGACCCCCGGAGCTGTAAACACCACACTCTCCCTCTGCTGCTGCCTTACTATCGGAGCTGTGAACACCACACTCCCTCTGCTGCTGCTGTGAGGATCGCTGTCTGCTGCCAGTCCGGGCAAATCGCCCTACCTGCTACACCACATTTCACGACCGTAAGGTTTATAACGCATTAGTCTGTTCTCTCCACTGGCGATGTGAGTGACCCACATGACAGCCGGAGAGCAACTATTTTGCGATATTCCAAACGTGGTTTGAGCTCTTTTGCCTACTATCCTATTTTTCTTTTTTTTTTTTTTTTAGTTCTGGCCTAAGGACCTGCACCCTAAAAAGTGTATTCGTCCCGAAGTCCCCCCTGCAACTGTTCACCTCCCTCCCAGGAGATTGTGAACACTGAAGGGGGACGGAACAAGCTCCCATCCCTCATCCTTCCCTAACAGGTTTGATGCACTTTTGCAAGAATGGACGGAAGGATCTCTCTACCGACCTTCAACCACAACGTCGAGGACTGGAAAGTTCATGTGGAAGCAGCCCTCATCGGCTCACAAGCTATTACGAGCAAAAGTACGGCGCCCTGCTATGTGCCTTGTCCACGGAAGTCGCCACACAGGTCTCACAGACCATTTCCAACCCTCCAGATAACAACAAATTCGCTACCCTATGGGATGTATATGAATCGGCTGCTTGTCCAATTAACCAGTCCTTTCACATATATTTATATTTGGGTTTTAAGTAACGAAACCCAAACGGTAGTTCCTTTGTTTTATTATAAAAGGTTGTATATATAAGTCCTGAGTGTATATCAACCGTAAGTCTCACTGTCTAGGAGTGAATGAGAAGGGGACGGCGTTTATGTATAATAAACGTTAGGTCACGTCCTTATGATATGAGTTGAGGTGAGCTACTGAAGCTTAAGGGCATCGCAGTGCGTGCTTACAGAAATGCTGAGCTATGGGTCTCGCCCTCTTGGGTGAGTTACCCGCTCACGTGTCCATATCATGTCTTACTCATAGACAGTGGAAAGTTACAGGGTGGTGAATCTGAATAAAATATCAGATGTATTGACCCACTTATATAATATGTTCTGTTGATGAGACAGGGGCCTATTACATCGCTCGGTCACCTACCAGCCGAGCTCCGTGAGGCCTAAATAACTCACAGAGTACAGTACATCCTAGACAACCCTAACCATATTATAAACAGATATGTAGACACTCAGCTGGGGATATTACTGTAGGGGTATTCTCTACTACAGGGGACCTAGACTTTAGTGTCGTATGGGTTAGTATGTTATGAACAATGTTGAATTTGGATGATACTGCCCGGTAATAACAGAACAGGAACATAGTTACCAGAATTAACAAAATAGAGGGAATCGTAAGACTTGGTAGTGCAAATTCCCGTGATAAGTAAAATAGCAATTTATTTTCCAAATCAGCAAAATGTGTCTCGTTCAAGAAGGCTAAAAC
The DNA here is from genome assembly GCA_958450375.1 of Homarus gammarus. Classification (NCBI taxonomy): domain Eukaryota; kingdom Metazoa; phylum Arthropoda; class Malacostraca; order Decapoda; family Nephropidae; genus Homarus; species Homarus gammarus. The sequence continues at coordinate 36,287 of CAUDMG010002134.1, read as the reverse complement.
TTTTAATTTCTCTGATACTATTTGAATATCCTTGATAGTGAAATTCATTATAGGAAGTGGAAGAAAAGCAGACTTGAGTTTTCGATTTAACGCAAAATGCTGATGAGTAGGCAAGGTCCGTAATGTACTACAAGTGATTTCACAGTAATCAGGAGCCTTGTAATGCCCTTTCACAACTAACTGCTTAACACCATTTTGGCATTTTAAAATTACAGTAGTGAGATTTGGAAAGAACAAATACTGCACATTGTGAAGGTGAGCATGGAACATAGTCTTTAGACTAACTGGCCTATAACTGCATTGCGCTAACGCTGTGCGTACATTTGGTTGCATGACTGCCAATTCACATATTCCCTCTGCAGCAGGAATAAATGCAAACATGTAGGCTGGACATTCGTGTAGGTGTAGATAAGACGACTTACACCGTGACAGTACCTCAGAATCCTCTATTGATAGCAACGAATATTCTTCATCTACTAAGAAAAGTTCTTTAGGCCTATCTAGGGTACACAGTGTGTCGTTCACAAACCAGGGGAAGGGTTCTAAATGCCATGCATTAAACTCATGTTGCCCTCGCATAGGAATGTGGATCAGAATTGCATTGTGCGTGAGGGTTGACTCCAACAGTGGGTAATAATATTGAACCTCATTGTCATTGAAAATCGGAGTTAAATGATACTGCAACTTGGCTATTTTTAAAGCTTCAAGAAGCGTCTGCACAGGCACAAGCTTCGCGTCCACACGTCCTATCCCGGCATCTACAATGCTGTCTATTAGTTCATTTTTAGAGGTTACAATTTTTTGAACTGAAATTTCAGCAGCATGCAAATATTCTGTGAAGTAAAGGAGCCATTCTAACGTCGGGATTGCTTTCTGTAACCTAGTAACAATCCTCGAAACTTGGTTAGACTCCATTATTATTGCATTAACCTTTGATTCTAGAGCAGTAATCGCGTGAAAGGTTTGAGAAATAACACGATTCTATTGAGATACAGCCTGAACGACAACGTTCGTGAAACTATTGTCGAATTCATCGAAGCTGTGCTGAGACCATGAAGGATGTCCAATGCTGATTGTAGTTGGCCGTCGACGTTTTCCATCTGACGCGAAAGTACGAGTTAACTTCTACTCGCAGAATGTAGTTTCAAACAATAGTCATTTGGAACATTTTGCTTCTGAACAGTCTGTAAGGATGTATCAATCACATTTTCATCAACTGGAGGTAAGACATTTATCTGGGTCTTCTTCAGACGATCCGCGTGCACGACATCTGCGATCTGTGCATTAGGCTTCCATATTTTGAATTTGTTGCCTGCTTCTTTTGAGATTATGCGGAATGGACCAGAAAATTTCGCCAAAAGTTTGGAGTTCCTTTCAGGTTCCTGTAACATAACAGCGTCCCCAACGTTCAGTGGGATAGGTTTAGCATGTTCATGTTGTTTGATGATCATTTCGGCGCGTGACGCCGCTAGATGTGATCGTACTTGGTTATGAATTTCTGTAAAGACATGAATTTGTTTTGCCGCAAAATCATCCGTATTATATACCGGGTATGGCGCATCTGTAAGGATGTCGTAAGGCAGACGTTTATCTGTACCATAGACAATGTAGTAGGGTGTTTTGCCCGTAGAGCTATTAACTGACCCATTAATAGACGCTGCAACCTGCGGTAACCAATCCTCCCATGCGTATTGAAAACCACTAACAATTGGACGCAGTATTTCTAGGATTTTACGATTGGTTCTTTCAACAAGGCCATTAGCCTGTGGATGATAAGCATAGGCTACTGCTTCGGCCGTTTTGCTTTTTAGTGGGACCAAGACCACGAACCTGGAAAAATGATCCACACACACTAAGACGTATCCTGATCCCTGATGACTCATTGGGAGTTGTAACAAGTCAACAGCGACTGTGTCAAACGGACGGTCTGGTGTAGGATGTTGAGCACATGCCAAACAATTAGCTATGTGTAATTCTATGTCTTTCTTCATAGTGTTCCAGAAATACTTCTTTCGTAAATCCGCTAAGCATTTATCACGACCTTGGTGACCTGCTTGTGGGACATCGTGGAACAATGTCATTACTGCTTTGCGCAACGTGTCAGGTACGACTATTTGAGACACATTACCCTCAGGAGATTTTCTCGTCCTATTAATGTATGTTATGTCGAAATTCAAACTGACTTAAGGGAAGAAATAACTTGGGGAGTTAAACATCCTCGCCCGATTCGAGAGCAAAAATAACAGCTGACCAATATGGGTCGCGTCGTTGCTCATCTTCCAGCTGCGAAAGAGTGAATGCTGATACAGGCATTACTGGTGCTATATTTCTTGACAGAGCGTCGGCGACAATATTCGCCCTCCCAGGTAAATACCTAAATTCGGGGTCAAACTCTTGAATTGTCAGATACCAGCGTGCTAATCTGCCTGATAAGTTTCTGCCATGGAACAGTTCGGTGACTGCCGGATGATCAGTAAAAACAGTTATCTTGTAGCCAAAGATAATGTCTTTGAACTTCTTAAGTGCCCACACAACGGCTAACGTTTCTAAATGCGTCACCGAATAACGTGTTTCAGCATCGATTAGTTTGCGACTTGCAAATGCTATCACTCTAAACTTCCCACGCGTGTCCTCTTGCATGAGCACTGCTCCGACTCTAATTCCGGAAGCGTCAGTACAGAGAGTGAAAGGTTGAGTGTAGTCTGGGAATGCTAGAACCGGGGCATTGGTTAGCGCTGTCTTCAGTGCCGTACAACTTTCTTCGTGTTCAGCATCCCATATAAACCTTGCATCTTTTTTGAGCAGCCTCGTGAGGGGCGATGCTAATGCTGCATAGTCCTTGATAAAGGAACAATAATAACCAGATAATCCGAGAAAGCTACGCACATGATCATTTGAGGTAGGACGCGGGAACTGAGATACAGCTTTTACTTTATCATTAACTGTGTGTATGCCCTCACCTTCGACTACATGACCAAGGAAATGGATTTTGGATTTTAAAAACTCGCACTTTGAGAGTTTTATTTTGAGGCCTGCTGTGGAAAGTTTGGCCAAAACTTCACGCAGTTTAATCAGATGGGAATCGACGTCCTTACTGACTACTATTAGATCATCCAAATAGGCGCAGACTGTTACCAATTAGTCCGGCAAACAGGGTGTTGATCATTCTTGGAAATGTTAGTGGGGCATTTCTGAGACCAAATGGCATTCGTAGAAACTCAAAGTGGCCTAGAGGCGTGCTAAATACCGTGATTTCTCGTGATTTTTCATCGAGTGGTATTTGCCAATACCCACTAAGCAAATCTAAGTTGCTAAATACCGCATTATCCTTGCCAAAGGATTGCAATATGTCACTCAAGATAGGCATTGGGTACCTATCTGGGATTGTTTGATCATTTGCGCCCCTGAAATCTATGACAGGGCGCCATCCACCATCCTTTTTCGGGAGGAGGAATAATGGGCTATTAAAGCGGGAATTTGAGTGTCTAATGACATTCTCATCTAACATACCCTGTACCATATCTTGCACTACAGCGCGCTGGCTATGAGGTAGTCTATAAGCTGGTATGTATATAGGGTTGGTTCCTTCCTTTAACGCTACATGATGGGATGTTAAATCTGTCTGACCTAGCGTTTCCTCTGGCAAGGCTACTATATTTCTGTAGTCGGCAAGCAGCTCTAAAAGGCGTGTCTTGCCCTGTGGATGATCGATCACCTTAACATGTGGTGCTATTTGATCTATCCTGGCCAGTCGAGTCTGTTGGCAATTCGCAACAATACCTCGAATTGGGTATTTATTTGGTTGCACTTCGACATTGTTGTGATATAATAGAAAATCACACAAATAACATCCTTTCTTTAAGATTCGTTGAACGCCTGTTCGATTTAGAATCAGTACGTCGGTCAAACCACCAGGGCGTATAGTGCTCAGGGTAGATTCACATGACAGCCCTTTTACCTTGTATGTTTCCGGGAGACACACAACATCTGTGCCCGTGTACACGTTGGGTAGTTCGACAGTTGCTTTGGTGATTTCCTCATTTTGGTAATGGAGAGTACTCTTCAACACTGCTGGTACGATCGTCCAACTCTTGCCGCTGTAATCACACTGGGAAGGTGTGTGGTTGAGGTCGAGAAGTATCTCTGACGCATGATCCGCCTTCCTCTTAATAGGATTGGTAGACAGCACTTTCGTCCTAGTGGTGAGCATAGGTTCAGAATGACTCATTGCTGAGTAGGAAACACCTTTAAACGTAACACTATTATTACGTGGATGAACATCTATCATGTTCTTTCGAAGAGTTGGTAGACCAAGTAACCCGTCAGCAGGCAAATTGAACTGCTGAACTATATAAAAGTCCGCATAGAAGGGCGTACCACGTCTTGAGAATCTGAGTGGTAACGTCACCATTCCTTTGATGCTCAGCTGAGTACCTGAAACTCCTTCGAGCTCAGCGTTACTAGGCGTCCATTTGAATCTGCGGTGGGGGAATTTACGTTGCAACTTGTGATATGATGTCAAGGCCAATACATTAGCGCAAGCACCTGTGTCTATATCAAGAGCCAATCTGGTATTATCCACTCTCACCTGCACTGACAACACTTCCACTTTGCTAAGCGCCGCTACTAATGAGGCCGCTATAGAAGTGCTGTGAGGAGGGGTGGGAACTACCCTATCTATCCCTCTCCGTGCTGTGGTGTGCGCTGGTCTTCCCCAGATAACTTGTCCTGGGGACGTTTCTGCTTGCACCTATACGACACCTCCGTTTCACTTAGGTCCACTCCCCTAGCCTTTATTAGTATATCTCACTCATGTGAACTATGAGATGTCGATTTGTGAAGAGGGCACCATTTGCGCACTTTCTGGGTCAGAGGAGGTGCTGGTTTGGCTCCCTCACTGTTTGACCTTGAGAATGGCTTTGCACCGGGTGTGGCTTTATTTGCACTATTACCTCGGAGCTGAAAACAATCTTCCATTACTTGGCCACGTTTATTACAATGTGCGCATCGTAACGATGTTTTCTGTTTATATGTTAGGCGGGGAGGAGCAATTGGAGCTAACTGTGTCGCATAAGGAGTCTGAGAGTGAGGCATCTGTGGCATCTGAGATGGCTGGGGTTGTGGTGACGTCACTGAAGGCTGCGCCAGTAAGGGGCCCGTAGCCTGGGGACAGAGCTTGTTTGCGTATTCCACCATATCCAAGGGTGGTTCATACTGTACTTCCTGTGCCCGGCTATATAAGGGAACACGGACGGAAAGAAGAAAACTTATTAGTTCTATCAATGTTTCCACATTGTCCGGTGGCATATCACCCCGTGAGTTGTACCAGCCTGAGGACCGGAAGGTCGTTTGCATGTCATGGCGAACCTCGCCTGCAATGTCAACAGCGTCAACAGGCGTTTCATTTCGTATACCTGGAATACAGCGATCCAACCATCTGAAGATCCATTGCAGTTGGCCCAGCTGTGACCTACCCCCAAAAATCCCAATAGACGTTCGCTTAAACTTTTCATAGTCAGGGCTTTGCAAACCAAACGCATTTAAATGACTGCCTGCATAGGAACCCTGCGTTATATGGGAACGTACATATGCTTTCTTTTCTTCGTCAGTCGTTATGTGACTATTGCGCAATGCCCATGCTATCTTCACATGCACGAATAAAATGTGAGACCCTATAATCATCTTGTCCCGTGAAATTTCGAACATAGTCGCCGCGCTGCATGATATTAATAACATTATCAGCTTTAGGGGTGGTGGTAGTAGTACTGGTGTGAGGGTTAGAGGACGCCATTGTAGTGTTAGTATTAAGTAAGTTAGTATTCTTACTCCTAACAGAAGGCTGGGTTAATAATGTTGTTACCGATTTAGCAACAGACACACTGTCACCTGTAACAGGGGTAACTGCTTTAGTATGCTTAGGTGAGGTACTATAGTGATTACCAGACCGTAGGGTACGACGGTTTAAGTCGTCAAATGATTCGTCTATAACTTTCTCACTACTTCCTACCGACTCATTTAACTGTGTTCCATACTCAAAATCTATGTCAGCCTGGGCTTGATCATCGACGAGTTGGTTATAAGCAAACAGTTGCGCTAAGCTTTCTATTTCATCTACATTAGACATGGGAAACTTAGAAATTATCTATTAGTCCCCTTGGGTCAATGAATACTTAACAGTAAGCAGATCACTTGCCTCTCATTTACAAGACAAATGAATATGAATTGTAGTTAATTATTAAACTATCAATAAGAAGACAGACACTTACAAACCACTGTAAATTATAGGTTTTCAATACATTAATCTTACATTGTACACTTTATCATTGAAATAATCCTATCCGACGAACCTATCCGTGTGATGATATCTCTCGAACGTGTTCATGTGTGTAGAATTATGTAATTTAAATACCTATTTATACAGAGTAGTACATCTGTATAGAAAATGTGATCCTTCAAGAGTTCTGAGTGGAGTGGTGGGTGGAGTGTGGGCGGGGTCTCTTCCTAGGATGCGTGAGCTGCTGCTGGTTTCCTTGGCAACGAGAAGACGCTTCTGCCTTGGTGAGAGACGAGCCCACTTGAACTAGGGGAGTTCCTCCTCAGGTGATCAGAAACTGCTGATGATTGGTTATCACACTGGTCGTTGCTGGGTCGCTGGCGAAACTGCAGTGTGCCAAGTCTTCACAGTCCACGTATATATGGAGATCTGTATGATGACACCAGACACTTCTCGCATCGCTCCTGAACCGAGAAGACCTCCCAACAAGACCTCCTGCTGAACCCGGAACTCTGAAGACCGCCTTCTCCCTGCGCCATTGTTGGCCATCTTCCCGGACCGGACCACCCAGGACTGTCATCGTCCACAACTACTCACGAGCGTTCTCGGTTTATCGAGCATTAGCTTGCCCTCCCCACTGGCAGTGTGAGTGACCCACACTCCAGCTGGAGAGCAGTTATAGCGCGATATTCCCGGCGTGGTTTGAGCTCTTTTCCTTCTACTACTATTTTTCCTTTTTCGCTCTGACCTAGGGACCTGCACCCTCAAAAAGTGTATTCGTCCTGCGGTCCCCCCTGTAACTGTTCACCTCCCTCCCAGGAGATTGTGAACACGAAAGGGGGTCGGAGCAAAACCCTCCCCAGCCGAGTCTTTCCAGGAAAACCGTGATCGTGCGGGTCCACCTGGAAAGGGGGTAGCTATCCTTATCCTTCCCAATAGGCACACTTAGCTCACGTCTATAAGTGAGCAGTCACATACACTAGGAAGTAGGCTTCCCCAATCGGGGCTCCGGGAGAGAAGCTCAGGAACCACTCTACGACCACCAGCCAGTGGGGAGTGCTGTAATTCCTCTGCTATTTACTCAAACGGAATAGGTAGGATATAAAAAAAAAAACCAAAAAAAAAAAACCAACGGTTATGGAGCGCGTACGTCCTCCTAACCGCGATCCCCGCCTGAACCGCCAACCTGACGACCCGAACTACGACAGGCTCCGCACTGAGAAAGCAGACCAGCTTCGCGCCTTCAATGAAGCCCTGAAAAGTAAGGACAACATCACCACCTCCAACAACTCCACCACCACTGCTACCGCCACTGAGGACAGCTGGACGAAGGTAGAAAACAAAAAACGCCGACGTGCTTTTTCGGGAAACGAATGCCATCAAGCAGCCCCCAAGGCACCCATCACCACCACCAGCTCACCCTCAACGACACTGCCAAAATTCCGGATCACGAAAACGGACGCAAAAACAACATATGCCGCCGTCACAGAGATGGAAAAGCTGAATCCACTGGCCAGGTTCTCAGTGCGGCCCAACCTAAAGGGGGAGATGATTGTTCACCCCAAAGACAAGAACTCCGCCACCACCCTCGACACTTACCTGCAGAACACCACCACCGTTACTTCAACCAAGCTAGACCCCGCCCAGAAACTGATGAAGTCGGTAGTCCTCCGGTACCCGAAGGAACTACCTCTCGAACCCCTGGAGAACCACCCGAAGATTTTAAAAGCCGAGAGATGCTCTCCCATGTCCGACAAGACGGCCACCACGAAACAAGTGCTCATAGCGCACTACGGCTCACCCCCCAGCACCATAGACCTCAAAACCTGGGGGACCTACGAAGTGAGGCCCTTCGTCCCAGAGCCCCTGCGGTGCTTCAGATGCCAGAAATACGGGCACCATCAGACACGGTGCACGTACAAGGAGATCTGCGCAGTCTGCGCACAGAAGCACGGCACACACTCCTGCCTCACCAAGCTGAAAAATGGAGAAAAAATTGCCCCCAAGTGTGCCAAATGCGGGGGCAAACACCACGCCTGGAATCCTGGATGCTCCGAGAGAACAAGGAGGGTACAGGCAAACCGACCAGCAGCAGCAAGACCGGCACCCACCGCCTACACACCAGCCCCACCAAGTACCTTCGTGTGGGGAACCCAGAGGCCAAAACAACCAAGACAACCTCCTCAGCCAGTCAACACCCAAAGTGCAGCCCAGTTTCCTGGCCTCACCACGGCCACACCTCGGCCACCCAAGCAGCAGACAACCACGAGACAGACAAAAGAAGCACACACCAAGGCACCAGAAGGAATGATACACGTATCAGACCTAGCCAAGGTACTGACAACCTTCGCGGAAGGCCTAGCCGGACTACTGGGCCACAAGATCCAACCCACACAGCTCCAAATACTCATGGGGAGCGTCCTCGGGCAAGTCGCCACAGCTCCAGCCACCTCAGTGGAGGAAGCCACGCCGGTCCCCACACGAGTGACAGCCGAGGTACACTCTGTAGATATATGAGACGAATATGCTGTAATATGTAACTGTACTATTTACCATTATTGATTCAGGTCTCTGTATTATATGTTATAATCATACCCTCTTTTGTCACTGAGTGTAGTTCAGACTTTGAGCACATGCACGCTGTACGCGCATGCGCAGATAGAGATACCCAGAGAGAGATTCCGAGACAGGACGCTGTTTACCCTGTCTTAACTCCTTTTGTGTGTTTGTCCCAGAAATAGAACTTACGAACTTGACACCAGTGTGTTTCCTTTATCCCTGATTGGAAGCATCATCTGAGTCTCCCACATGGCGCAGTGATCAGCTGGGACATCACATTATTCAGAATTGGAGTGGACGCAGAATCTCTCTCGGAGCCGCCATCTTGTCAACTCCTCCTGCCCAGTGAATATCGGCGCGTACCTCTCAAGATATTCCTGGATTTACAGTGCAGTGTTGTGAAGTGCTTTTTCAGTGTTGTGTGTGCCCTTTAGTGTCTTTAAAGTGTTTCCCCGTGTTCCTGCACTTTTTACAAAAGAGGGAAGCCCATTTAAGACCTAGGGGAGAGCTCAAGTTTTGACATCCTTCCCCGCTCATGACTCGGCTGGAACTGGCGTGAGGAGTTGCTATACCGCCAGCCACCCGCTCTCTGGCCAGCCTGCTCCGAGTACACGCACGAACGAACGCACACACACACACACACTCACTCACTCACTCACAGACGCTCGCAGATATCTTCCATTTAAAGACAATTGCTTTTCTGCTCACTTATTAATTACAGTAATTGTGAGAGAAATAGACCAGGCCTTATGGAAGATCAAGAATTTATTGGGTTTTCTCCAGATACCCAACAAGCCCAACATCAGACTGATGTCGGTGCAGTAAGTGGACTCCAAGTGGAGCGGGAAGTGGATCAAGCGGCCCCACCCACCCTTAGCCCCCACTACACACGTCCGCAACCTGCCACAGGCGGCGACTTCCTTCGTTTAATTCAGTTTTTGGAAGAAAACCGACGACAAGACGACATCAGGAGGCAACAGGAAGAGGATCACAGGCGTCAACAAGAAAATGACAGATTCAGTGCCATGATCGAGTTGTTGACACCTGTCAACCTTCGAGCAGCTGCCACACCTGCCCCTTCGTCCACAGGCGCGCCCGAAGGGTCCTCTCCAACTTCTTTGCCCCCCCCACAGAAAGCACTCGCTCAGAGTCCACCGCCACTCCAAGCTGATGCCTCGTTCCAGGTATTCCGTGAATGGCGTCGGAGATGGGACGATTATTCGATGATGGTCGACTTATCGAGGTTGCCTAGGGAGAAACAGCTGATCCAGATGAGGATGTGTCTCACCCTAGAGACGCAACGTATCCTGGAGCACACCCTGCAAATCCCCCACAACACAGACAAGACTGTGAAGGACGTCTTGGATGCTTTACAGACGCATATCAAGGGTCTCCGCAACGAAGCTCTGCGTAGGAGAGAGCTTCTCAGTTGTAAGCAGCTGGAGGGTGAGTCATTTGCAGATTATTACGTACGACTCAGACGCATCGCTGAGGAGGTTGACGTTTGTCCTGGGAACTCGTCGACTTGTGAGGAAACACAGCTGAAGATGATTATCCTCATGGGCGTGCGGGACGAAGAGCTTATTCAGAAGCTTATCTCCCTCAACACTGCCTCCTCTCTACAGGATGTTGTCACCACCTGCCGCTCTTACGAAGCCACCAGAAGTGCGACTTCTGCTATTCGTGCTCCATCTAACCAGCTGTGTGCCATCTCCGCATATAAGAAGAACAAAGGACGTGACGGGACTTCAGCCTCACATCCGACTTCAGCTTCACATCCGACTTCAGCTTCGCATCACTCTTCAGCATCACTTCAGACTTCGACGCCAGGCCACCCCTGCCAGTATTGTGCTCGTCGGCATGGTTCTGAATGCCCTGCCGCTGACAGCACCTGCAATAACTGTGGCCGTCGTGGCCATTGGGCTAGGACACTGAAGTGCCCTGCCAACAACGTTCAGTGCCGCTCCTGTAGCCGCATTGGACATTTTGACAAATGCTGTCAGTCACGGAAGAAAAAGGATACTACTTGCAAGTCTCAGGCGGCGAAGAACAAGATCTGTTGTCGCGTGGGATCACCTTCTCCTGTCAGCAAGACACCTCAGCCCATCTGTGTTCACCTGTCATACGGCGACATTACTTCCCGTATCCAGATGCTTCCTGACACAGGTGCGGACGTCACAGTCATCGGCACAAGACACCTCGACATTCTGGGGATACCTAGGAGCAGCTTGCAACCACCGTCAACTTCTACAACGCTCACTGCAGACGGTTCTACAATGGCACCTGCTCTGGGTACATTTAAGGCTACCCTCACCCTAGGTAAGCAGTCATGTTCTGCCAGGATTCAGGTCCACAAAGGTGTTCAGATTCCACTACTGTCATACGGCCACTGTCAAGAGTTGGCCATAATATCTCCAGACTTCCCTAAGCCAATTCTGGAAGTAAAACATGTCAACAGGTGCAAGGAGCTGCCCCTCCCACCCAATACGTCACCTTCTGCAGCCAGGGAGCTCTTCCTACGGCAACTCAAGGACGTGCTGGTTTCCAAGGAGGACCTAAAGACGGCCTCACTCAAGCCAATGGCTGGCTCCCCCATGAGAATACACCTGAAGGATGACGCAGTACCTTTCGCCATCCACACACCGCGACGGATACCCTTCGCTTTCCAGAGCCAAGTTAAGAAGGAACTCGACTCTATGGTAGCCCAGGGGATCATTAAGCCGGCGGGGGACGACCCCTCGGATTGGTGCCACCCCATGGTAGTAGTCGCCAAGAACATTACTGGAGTGCGTATCACCGTCGACCTCACCAAGCTGAATAGCCAAGTTTCCCGCCCTACCCACCCTTCACCAACACCCTTCGTCGCTATACGAAGTGTGGACCCGAAGGCAAGGTACTTTACTACAGCAGATGCCTTATGTGGGTACTGGCAGATGGAACTTGCGGAAGAAGATCAGCACCTCACGACGTTCATCACACCGTACGGCCGATTTCAGCACTGCAGAGGACCTATGGGTTTCGCCGCTACAGGCGATGCTTTCTGCCTCCGCGGTGACATGGCCCTTCAGGGTGTGGCGAACTGTGTCAAGGTCATCGACGACGTGCTCCTATATGACGAGGATTACTCCACGCATCTTGAGCGTATTCACCAGATGCTCACAAGGTGCCGCAAGTACGGGATCACCCTCAACAAGGATAAGTTTGTGGTCGCCGCACCTAGTGTGAACTTCTGTGGGTACACCCTCTCAGGCAAGGGCATATCGGCTGATCCTGGAAAGGTCAGCGCGATCCGGGACTTCCCAACTCCTGCCAACCTGACCGACCTCCGCTCGTTCATGGGCCTGGTAAACCAGTTGGCCGAGTTCACCCCCGACATCGCCGCTGCAGCACAGCCCCTACGCCCCCTGATGAGCCCCAAGAGAACATTCACCTGGACAGCTGACCATGACGAGGCATTCCGTAGCGTCAAGACAGCTCTCCTCAGCCCACCTGTTCTCGCGCCCTTCGACCCAGCCCTGCCAGTTGTCCTCCAGACTGATGCCTCTCGCCTCTACGGGATTGGATACGCTCTGCTACAGGACCACGGCAATGGACGCCTTCGTCTGGTTCAGTGTGGCTCTCGGTTTCTTACTGACGCCGAGACTCGCTACGCCACCATCGAACTGGAGCTGTTAGCCGCCGTCTGGGCCATGTCCAAATGTAGGTTGTATCTGATCGGCCTACAACACTTCAACCTCATGACGGATCATCGGCCACTCATCCCGATCCTGAACCACTACTCCTTGGATGCGGTCGAGAATCCCCGCCTCCAACGCCTTAAGGAGAAGACCTCGCCCTACCTCTTCACAGCTGCGTGGCGTGCTGGCAAGCTGCTCTGCATCCCTGATGCTTTGTCACGAGCCCCAGTCAGCCACCCCACACCAGAGGACGAGATCGCATGTGCTGATGCTACGGCACACCTCAGGACTGTAGTGACCGGGAACACTATCATCTCAGAAGAGTCTCCACCGCAGGACGCCGACAGGACTCTTCAGGAACTCCGAGCCGCGGCAAGAGCGGACCCTTCGTACATCCGTCTACTGAACCGCGTGACCTCGGGATTCCCTTCCAACCGGTACGATTTACACAGCTCTTTACTCCCATACTGGAAGATGCGGGACGACCTCTATGCTGATGGCGACCTCGTCTTGTACGGAGCAAGAGTTGTGGTTCCTGCCGCCCTCTGCCGCCGCACCCTAGCCCACCTGCATGACAGCCACAGGGGTGTGGAAGCTACAAAACGCCGGGCGAGACTAGCTGTGTTTTGGCCAGGCATAGACTCCGACATCGCTAGTTCCGTTCAAGCCTGCGAGCCATGCCAGGTGCTGCAGCCTAGTCAGCAGCAGGAACCCCTCAGAAATCTCCGATGAAACAGTGGTGGAAACCACCAGCACCCTGAACATCCTAACATGGAATGCTCAGGGCATCAAAAACAAGAAACACCTCCTACAAGAAGCAGCAGCCAAGGACAAGCTTGACATCATACTGCTACAAGAAACACTACTACAAGAACACCACTGTTTCAAATTCAGCGGTTACAAGACATACAGGAGGCATTTCACGCAGGCGTCTACAAGAGGATGCATGATCTTGGTCAAGTCAAGCATACCCTCCGCCGATGTCACGCAGAAATTTCCATGTGGGGAAAACATCGAGACACAGGCCATCAAAGTAACCCTTCAAGAACGGGAATTAACTGTTCACAACATTTACAAGAACCCAAGGGGCTCACTGGAGGTTACTCAACTATTTGCTTCGGCCGCTGACCACGCCACACTCATAGGAGGGGATTTCAATGCACATCATCCCTTCCTAAGCTCGGCAAGCCCCACAAATGAAGACGGCCTACACCTATACACCACCTTTCAAGATACACCCGAGATCTGCCTCCTGAACACCGGTGAGCCCACCCACACTAGGGGAGGAAGGCTAGATCTAACCTTCGTCTCCAGTGCACTACAGCCTTCGGCCTCCTGGCAGATACACCCCACGCTGACCAGCGACCACTTCGCCACCCTAACAACACTGAAGGTGAACAAACTCCCCACTCCACCCCCCCCGAGATGGAGATACAATACCCAAAAGGCAGATTGGGGACTCTTCAAGAAACACCTGGCTAAGTGGCGCGAAAAATCACAGCCGTCCGGCGCAGCACCCGTGGATGAGACAACCCTCCACCACCAATTGGTCGAGGCGTTTCACCAAGCGGCAGAAGAGGCCATCCCCAAAACAAAACCCACATCAAGACAGTACAATGACTACTGGTACTACTGTCCCAGGGTGAAAGAACTCAACCACAGAGTGAACATGGCCCGAAGAAACTATAGGAGACATCCCACGGCAACAAACAGACATCTCCTGCAAGTCATAGTTAAGGACACCAGGGAAGAGAAGCAAGAAATAAAAAACGTAAGCTGGCTTAAGTGGTGCTCCGAACTGAACGAGCACACCTCCCTTGGCAAGATGTGGGCCCAGATCCGAAGGGCATCTGGGAAGGCAACACCACCACCACAAACCCATCCCAACCCAGAAGAAGAAGCCGAGAGACTTGCAAAACTGTTCTCTGACCGAGCAGCAACGAAAAACCTCCCGAGACAGGCGGAGGAGACACAACGGCGTCTGCGACAGGTCAGACTCCAGACGATCGAAGAGGCCTGCAACAGTGAAGATGACACTGACAGACCATTCAACCAGCAAGAACTCCAAAAGTCGCTAAAACGAAGCAAGGACACAGCTCCAGGGGCAGACAGGATAACCTACTCCATGCTCTTTCATGCCGGTACAGCCGGACACGAGGCTCTGCTGCAAGCCATCAATGCTTCGTGGACAGCACAAAGACTCCCACCGGAATGGAAGAAGGCAGATATACAGCCCATTCCGAAGCCCAGAGAACCAGACAAGCCGAGGCCCATCTCCCTTCTCAGCTGCATAGCCAAGACGGGAGAAAGAATGGCTCTCAACCGACTCAAATGGAAAGTAGGCAGCCCACACCCTCACATCTTTGCTTTCACCGAGAACACCGGCACAGGCAACAACATCGCCGAGATACTCAGCACAGTGGACAACAAACCAGCTCTGGTGGTCTTCCTCGACCTGGAGAAAGCCTTCGAACTAGCCAATCCACTGGCCATTACAACTACGCTCGCTAAAAAAGGCGTCAAAGGAAGGTTGCTGGGGTGGATCCAGAACTACCTCACACAGAGAGAAGCACGAGTACGCTTTCAGGGAACAACCTCAAGCTACAGGGTCCACGAAAACGGAACCCCACAAGGAGGCATCCTCAGTCCAATGCTGTTCAATGTCCTGATGGAAAATCTAGTCAAGCTTCCTTTCAGACAAACAGCCAAGCTCCTATGCTATGCAGACGACTTACAGCTCATAGTAAGAGGATCGAACAGACTAGCCAACACGCAACACGCACTCAAACTTATAGAAGAGGAGTGCAACAGACTTGGACTCAAGATAAATCCAGCCAAGTCGAAAGCGATGACCATCTGCACAGACACACCAGACAAGATGCTCTCCATACAAAACAAGCCGGTAGTCTGGACCAACGCACACCAGTGTCTTGGAATCTGGTTTGACCAGAAACTCACCTTCAAGCCGCAACTCGAGTATCTCAGGCACAGGACGAAGAGCAGACACAATATAATGAGGTCGCTCACCAGCAAATCAGCAGGAGCAAACCTCCCTGTGCTCAAAGCCTACTACACGGCCGCCATCAGATCGCTGGTAGATTACAGTGCTCCAGCACTCATTGGACTGAGAGAAGACCAAATAGCTAAGCTAGAAGTCATTCAAAACAATGCTCTCAGGACCATGCTCGGAGCACCCATGTGGACCAGAATTTGCAATCTGCAAATGGAAACCGAGCTACCACCCCTGGCAGTACGAGTCAAGCAGGTGACAGCCGGTCTCCTCGCCAAAATCTGTAGAGCAGACAAGCCCACAGTTGCCAAGATTCGAATCAGTGCCTCCCTCCACCTCGACCACACAGTGCGAGGGGCCACCTGGTCGCACGAGGCAAGCGAGGTCATCCGACACCTGCAAGCAGAAACACTCGTCAAGAACAACCAAGACACACGAGACAATGGTTACGCTGTTCCTCCACCATGGAGCCCTCCACCAGCCACACTCAAATTTACCGACCTAGGCGATAGTAAAGCCAACCTCCAGAAGGAGGACCTCAAAAAAATAACTCTCAGAGCCATAGCCACCGAGACACCGGCTGATGCAGCATCATACTTCACAGACGGCTCGGTGGACCCAAAACATCATAGATCCGGAGCGGCCTTCTACACCCAAGGTCAGACCCTCAAATGGAGACTTTCCAATGACTGCTCCACCCTACAAACAGAACTGGTAGCAATCTTAAAGGCCCTACAACACGCTGCAACACAACACAACAAGCCCACCATAATTCACACGGACTCGAAATCGGCCATGCAGGCGCTGCAACACACTCAACCAAGAGACAACGTCCACATCATCACCTCGATCCTCGCACAGCTACAGGAATTCCAAAGCCAAAACCGACCAGTCATCTTACACTGGATTCCCAGTCATGTAGGGATCGGAGGAAACGACGTGGCAGACGAAGCAGCCAAGGCAGCTACACGTTCTAGTAGCGTACACATCCAAGTTCCAGCAAGTGTGCAACAGATCAAGAATCACCTCAGAAAGACCAGCAAGCTCCACATCAAAAAGAGCTTCCTTCATGCACTCAACGCCGGGTCCCAATCAGCCAAATGGTATCTGGCGGCCACAAAAGGGGAACCACCGTTCGCTGACAAGAAAACTCCAAGACAAACCCAAGTCAGCCTTCATCGACTACGACTAGGGTACAAGTGCTCCTGGCAGATGATCGGTAATGACGTCATGGATTGCACCTACTGTCAGGAGCCTGCAGCCAACCCACTTGAACACTATCTCCTCGACTGTGAGGTCACACAAAGCCTCCGAAACAGAACTCAAATCTCCCAAGAAACACACACAACACCAGCGGCCACTCTAACCCGAAAGGCCCATACAGACCACATTCACCACCTACTCCGGGTCATCACACGATACCCACCACCCAGATAGCTTAGAAAGCATCCTCTCCCAGCAAGTGCGGACCCCAGTTCGGGGGGCGCGCCACTCCGAAACTGACCACGTCCAAGAGTGGGGGTTGGTGGTAAGTGTCCACTGATCGGGGGTCCGCTCACACTTGCAACCTGCAGTATCCTTCCAATCTGCAGGTGGGACCACCTCCATTACCAATCCGGTCTGGCTGCTCCTGGAGCTCCAGCCGGAACCACCAAACGGGCCGCCTATAGGCAAAGGCCCGTGTCGGACTACGGTCCGACAATCTAAACAATAACAACAACATGACACCGGAACTTCGTAATTCACGCTGACGACTCAACAATACTGCTCAGCTGTTAGTGAAATACCAATTGTAGACCAGGCTACGAAACTTTTTTTCAACACTGCAACACTGTATTGTCTAGGGAATGCTGAGTGGAGTCTATCTCAACGGGCTCAATCTGGATATGTACCAACAGGCTGTAATATATGTATATTACGAATTCTGCAGGTATTTGTATGTGGCAGAGATAAGGAGCCCTCACTAAATATCGACTCAATACGGGATATAGTTTTAAACACTAGGATTATGTAACGCGTCACTGCTGTGTGTTTTCTTGTTTTTCACAAAACACAGACGGATGATACGACTACCAGTTTGAAGAATCCGTACACACAGCTTGCCACCTATATGAATTGGCTGCTTGTCCAATTAACCAGTCCGTTCACATATATTTATATTTGGGTTGTAAGTAACGAAACCCAAATGGTAGTTCCTTTGTTTTATTATAAAAGGTTGTACATATAATTCCTGAGTGTATATCAACCGTAAGTCTCACTGTCTAGGAGGGAATGAGAAGGGGACGGCGTTTATGTATAATAAACGTTAGGTCACGTCCTTACGATATGAGTTGAGGTGAGCTACTGAAGCTTAAGGGCATCGCAGTGCGTGCTTACAGAAATGTTGAGCTATGGATCTCGCCCTCTTGGATGAGTTGTCCGCTCACGTGTCCATATCATGTCTTACTCATAGACAGTGGAAAGTTACAGGGTGGTGAATCTGAATATAATATCAGATGTATTGACCCATTTATATAATATGTTCTGTTGATGAGACAGGGGCCTATTACATCTTGAAGACGCGTTATCAATGGACGAGCCCCAATCTCCTGCAAGACTTATCCTTTATCTCCCTCGGAAACTCAACCCTGGGACGTCTCTGGGAGGAGATGTGTAGGCTGAACTCCCGTCACACAGACAGACTCCCCTACTCTACTGTATCCTGGGCCAGCTTCATGCACAAAAGCTCCCCACACAGATAGGCATCACCCTGTCCGCAGTAGATTACTATACAACACCAGAACTCCTGCTCAACAGCTGCAGATAGAACATTCAATGCTTACACTGCTGGGAGCCTGGCCACTGGGAACATCCCAACGACCACACTAGTACTTACCCCCGAACTTGTAAGCCGGGTCATTTAAAACAGTCATTTTAATTTTCATTTATTACCATCTAAGTAAAGCTATATTAGCATTTAATAGAGTTTTTGAAAGAAAATAAGCTTTTCGTGTGAAATAACTGAAAAACGTAGGAAATTCAGGATTTTAACAAGAAAGAAAATGTAACTTCGTTCTTGGGGAACTTAAGAAAATTATAGGTCTTGGAGGAACTAAAGCAAATTATAGATCTATTATATAACTACAAATTTTGAAGTATTCTTACTATATCCACAAACAATACTGTACATTAATAAAGCCTATATGTTGGTAGTACTTAAATACTGCCTAGTTTACGTAACTGGTATAAAACTTACATTTAGATTCTGTGTGTTAAGTTGAAGCACTTTATTATTTATTTTCTCTTACACTGTTAAAGAGGCCAGTGAATTCAATCGTAGATTTAGGAATGCATAGAAAGAACCCAGGCAGACATTTGTTGAATACGTTTATTTTATTACGAAGTTTAAAGATTTTTGAAAAATTAATGACCTTATGAGTGAACATTACTTAGAGATTCAGATGTGTATTTATGTGAAAGTGACTAATTTAGAGAAACCTCCAATTTTGATATTTATTTTTTATTCATAATCTTTCAAATAAAAGTCAATTGTGATCTGGCTTTTGAAGTTTTGATAAATATAGCATGAATTCTATTGCTTTCTACGGGCGGACACACTACCGTAAAGCTGTTAATGGTTGTTACGCCTGTTTAAATCCCGGTAAAACCACATTCATTAATCTCTATGGTGAAAAATTAACAAGGTATAAATAGAAAAATAGTAAAATTAGCAATAGCAAGACGACAGTCAAGACATAGTGAAGTATTATAGAAAAGTACTAGAAAAATTAAATGTCTTAAACACTTGCGATACGGTGGTTAGCCTAGTAAAGATTTTCCCGCCTAAATCCGTCATGTCTCCCTTTTGTGTGTTGGGAATTTGTACACTATAAATAAATATACAGTTATTAAAAATTTCTCGATGTTCTAATTTCCTCAATATAACTGCATATGGCTTCAAAATTTTCCCGGGGGGGGGGGGGGGGGGCCACCACAAAGAGGCTTCCCTTGGGCCTCTACAGGTCTAAATCCGGAACTGTTGGTCATGTGATATGGGTAGTTAAGGACGAACCCGGCTTTAGTGGGGTAGATTCGGTATAGTTCCTACTGATATTTTTGGGAGTTTAGATCTAAAATATACGTACTTGTACATTAAACCCTATAACACTTAAAGTCCCATTTCTTGCCTCTAATCTATTGGGTTGATCTATAGTAAAGACCAACCACGGCTATAGATTAACCGTGCGTTTTCTGGGGCTGTTTGGAAAATTTAAAGAGTTACAATATTTGACATTTCCTTCTCAAATGACCTGTTGGTTAATCTTCAGGCTTGGATATCAACTTGTACCATCTTAAGGGTTTCTTTATATATCATTGACAAAGATAGCCACTATGCACTTTCTATTAACACCTAAGGATATTAAATAACTTGTATTTATGTTATTACTGGATGAACAAGCAAGTACTAAGCCATCACGGCTGTGAAAATAGCTGGTATATTCGCATAGGTAACAAGCACTGCTTCTGTTGGTATTAATATTTAGAGCAACTTGCTAACACAAGAAACGTATACCAGCACATCCGCTGTGAGTATACATATTGGCTTACTCGCATCCTGTAACACTCTTATACTGGTAATAGTATATTTATGGTTTCCAACCTCAACCTGGGATAATTCTCAATAATTATCATATATTTAAAGAATAATCCTTGGGTCCAGTCAAGATGAGGGTACACCAAGCTCGCAGCCACCCAGTACAGTACTCCCTTTTGGCGCGCCTTGTACTCGGTTTTATCTAGTCTGCGCGACGTCCGGCCTTGGACATATCCCTGCAATCTCGATAGCTGCAAGTTACACAGGTTCTTGAGAGACGAGGGGGAGATGCATCACAAAGTGCATATACAAAATATCGATGTCAGGAAACTCCTGGCTTTCACCACCGACGATGTCTAGTTACTTTATTTTATCACTTGGCACATAAGGCTTGTTTAAACTGTTAAAACATGACCACGCATGTATTATATAAAGTTCAAATGGTTTAAATTCACTTAATATGGCGATAAGCTTCAGAAAAAGTGTCTGCTTGATGTCTTTAGTGAAGATCGAAAGGAATACATAGGATTTGGGTGGGGGGCAGGGGGGATAGATGTAGAGTTTACAAAGAATCTGGGCTCGACCAGATCGCTGCATTTAGTTTTTTTTTTTTTTCATTTGTTTTTTCATTGGGTCGTCAAACCTTTGTTTTTAAAATTTGTTTTCGTTTTACCTGCTTTAACCAGTCCCTTTGACTGCTTGTCCCTCGTACTCTCATTATGTACGATGCATATGACCACTCCTGCACGTCAAAGGTACATGCATTTATACATAATCCTTTAAATCAATTGTTGTACATTTGGCTATGAAAACCAGTGTAATGGGTCTGATTGATTAAGCTTTTAAGGTTATTGTTTACAATCTAATCGGTGTTCGAGCTTGCAGTGCAATAAGACGTCAAACCCACAAGGTGGTAACATCATCATCTACAACACCAAAAAAGGAACAACGGGCTACTGAGATTTCACCGTTAGATTTTAGGACGATAAGAAGGCCACAGTTTTCTTTCAGAAGATTAATTTCACTCACCTTTGTGAAGCAAAACTTACGTGACAATTTTACTAAAAGTAAATAAAGTTGAAGCTTTAAACATCCCTTACAATGGGTCTTGAATGTTTCATCTGTATGCAGACATATCTAACTTAGTGTAACACACTCATTCATAATTTCAAATCGACAAGATCGACATGAGACATTAAGAGTCTCTGAAGTACCCAAGAGAAAACAGAGGTATCGGGTGTTACTGAAGCCGTGAGAAAACGGACGTTTCAACTCTGGAACTCTATAATGAAGTTACAGCTACTTGTTGTATGGGCGATTGAACGTAACGTCAATCATTTGACTTTACATTAACAAACGTGTATGACTATGGTCAGTACCGTGTACTCGCCACTCATTTATATCCGACCCTACGGCAACTTACATGCATCCGAATGTCGTGTCACGAATTTGTTGTGGTAAACCATACATTGGGGCTATGAAAATCAGTGTCATGGGTCAGATTATTTTTTTAAGGCTATTGCTTACAATCTAATTAGTGTTCGAGTTTGCAATACAATCATTAAATTGATGTCAAGCACACAGGCTGATTGTGGTCACGATTGTGGCGATAAGTTGACATGTTTCTTTCAAATGATTAATGACAATCTCAACAATAAAACCTACAATAATTTCAATACAGCCACCAGATTCTCGATTGGGAATTAAAACAATCTGACTTCAGTGGTGAATGTAACGCTAGTACGTTTCATAGGACGATATCAGGATTCTTCACTCTCCCTGGCAAATTCTATACCGAAGCTTTCAACATTACTCACAATGGATTTTGAATGTTTCGGCTGTGAGCAGGTTTACATATCTTAGTGACTCATTCGCAAGTTTAAATCTACAAAGTTCAACATGAGATACGAGTCTCTGAAACACATTAGAGAAAACGATGTCTGGCATTGTCTCGGTATCACTGAAGCAGCGATGGTATGGATAGACGGGCTGGAGTTGGTGGTTAATTTATTTTAATTTTGTCACGTATAGTGACTACTTTATTGTGTACCCCATACTCATCTTGTGAGCGGTAGTACAGAGTGCAGGTCGCGAACGGCGTGTATAGCACACCCCAGTGATCAGGATATTATATTACGTAGGCAGTGCAGGTATACAATTTATACAATGTGAACTTGTATTATGATTTTATTCTGAACAAATATCCATCAAGTATGTTGGGTAAAAAGACCATCAAAGTCTAAGTTAAAACTCCTCTTTTATTCACCATATTATGACGCCCCTGGTGGACACAAAAATCATATTCAATAAAACATTTGCAAACATCCGCCAAGTGGATGTTGTCAGCAGGATCAACCGCGAAGGACGCCTTGTAATTATAGATATGCTCTTTGATATTCGTTTCCGGAAATGAACTTTTTTACCTCACCTAAACTAGGTTAGGTTAGGTCTGAATTTTGAAAATTTGGATACAGGTTCCAAACATGTAAACAGGAACTACTCTTTAAACCAGGGTAAGTGATTGTCTCAGTAGAGACTCCGGTGAAGTGCTGTTTGATCACCATAAAGACAAAAAATATATTGTCCTGACGGTACATGTTGTTTGGTTGCCTGGTTTATGCCTTCTTCTCAGGCATCACCTCAGGTAATATCTGGACGAAGCGATAGATTCTGTCTGAAAATAAACCAAAGATTATACTATATCAATGGTGAATATTGTTCGTGAGCATTATACATATTATTAAATTACTGTATTTCATAATGTACCGAGATGTGAAACATATGCTTGACTCGGTAGTCTAATATGGCTGTGAAGATAAAATACAAAATGTGCCACAATACGACAATGTGGATATTCTACGTTTATGTCATACACAGAGTAATATCAAGTGTAAACAAACAACAGCACGTATTACTGACGAATACAACACCAAATAATCTAAATCGGATATAAGGAGTTATGCGAAATCATCTGTTGCCAGTGACAGATGAGCTCTATTTAGCACAACGCAGTAAGAGTACTGTACTGCAGTTTCTACAGTTTTTAAAAATAGTGCAAATCACCTCAAGTCGACTCATGGTGTTTATAATAGACTGAATAATGTGGTACTGTAGTGTCCTGATGCAAGTGGTAATTTGTGTGTGCGTCGTAGAGTAAGTTTCAGTATAGACTCTTTGTGATACAGTACCTCAATAGGATAACTTAATATAATATACGACCAAGACGAAACAAATCAATCAATCGCCCTGCTATATTTCCCTTCATTCTTATGACACTGTAAAAAATAGGTCATGCTAAACTTCTGTAGTGTGTGTGTTTGTGTTAAACTGAACTATGAAATACAAACGTGGACCATTATCTGCACGTCTGGTACCCTCTGTGTGGGAGACTTTCACACGTATATACGGAAACGCTTTTTTGATATACAGTATTTTTCCAAGAGGTTTCATCAATTAATATTTTAAACGAAAAGGAAAAGTTAAACGCTAAAAAACAATCTTGCAAGGAATATGTTCGTCCACCCAGTAAGTAGTGACCACAGCTCCAGCATATGTATACAGTAATTGTACCATCGATTGCAATCATTGCAGTACACACATGAGTTCATGACTTGTGAGTTCGAGTCCTGCACTAGATGTAGTTTTTGTGTGTGTGTGTTTTTTTTTTTCGCGGGGATTAGCCCACCTAGGTACAGGTCACCGACCCACATGGGACCCTTGGGGACGAAAAAAAAAAAAACACAGAAATGTAAAAAGTAATTAAACAAATCTAGAGTGAGAAACGATATATATATATATATATATATATATATATATATATATATATATATATATATATATATATATATATATATATATATATATATATCTTGATAAAATCACACGGGAAAATGGAAACAACGGAGTACCCTAGCTTTCGTCTTTATTCAAGACATCTTCACCGAATCCCGTACCCTTTCATGGGTGTATAGTGTATACGCTCTGGTAATTCTTGGCAAAATGCAGATATATATATTGTCAGTATCACCGTCCTGTTCCTGAATTTGAGTCCAAACATCCAGTACCTTGAGAAATTGTGCGTGCGAGGATGATGTCTATCTTCTAAACAATACTAAACTCGACGACGTGAAAGTGAATTTGGAAGAGTTCTGACTCCCTTCCTTCGTGCTACTCCCTCTGGTCTCATGGATTAATTCCCCGAGAAGGTACTGCTGACTGAGGTGGTTAACGTGAAATACAGTCGACAGATACCGAAAAACGTCTACACTCTACAGCCCATACAGGACTTACACTTGTGACCTCCAAAAACTGCTGGTGAATACTGCTAACGGTCTAATTAATTAATGTCATGCATACGCTTGTAGGTTTTATATTATCCGACAGTCGGATACATTTTGGTAAGTCATCTCTGTACAGCAAATGATACAAGAGAAAGGTTGCGGGATTATGACACAGGGAGCCGGTGAAGCACCGAGTCATGACATAGGAAGCTGGTAAAGTCATGGAGGGTTGATGTAAGACACTTCTTGTAGAAGGATTACACTGTAGGGAGAGATACGCGGGTGAAGTCAACACTAAGCGGGGTAGGAACAGTGTGGGAGAGACCCATGATACTTCACGTTGGATTGTTATCATAGATAAAGGAACTATAAACAGATGTGTCATCACGCATAACTCTGAAGATAACTGCAAGAGCAACTTTGAGTTAATCAAATACAATACAGTACTTGCATACAACGAAAGCTGTACAGTATATAGTGTTTATTTTAACTAAAGATTTCAAAAGTATTCTTGCTTGAAAATACTAATGAAAAGTTTAATCTGAAGTACTATGATTGAAACTTACACCCAATTAATGTGCCGGGAAACACTTTTAATTTTTATGATGCGGCCATGAATGACTTTTTTTTTTTTTATGTTCTGCCCAATCGTATAGGCTTCCCAGGCAAACTCTCACGCCTCGAAAATCCTTTAGGCAGAGAATGTGAATTCACTCTCAATTAAATTTTAAGTAATAATCTAAGAATAAACACAAAAGCGTGCTGATAAATTGACAGCAGTCACCACGAGGGTACCTGTCAAAATTTATTTTTAAGAGTTTATTCGCTTTAATTTTTAGTATTTCATTTTGTTAATAAAGTGTCCAGGATTTTGTTTTGTCCGGTCAAAACTTGTTGTATCTCCTAGTAGCACAATGTCCGCAAGCACTGAAGGCAAATGCAATTGAAGCTTGCGTGGCGCTAAACCAACAGAAACGTTTGAAAATGCATCTCTATGGTTGATCAAACGCAAGCAACGACGATCAGTGGGATATTATGCTCAATTCCCCTCCTCGCCAGAAAACTATCAGAATACGGTACTGTATAGGAATAGTTAAAATGACCTAAGAGATGTAGGTCACTCATTCTGTTCATGAACCAGACCACCACCACGTATTCTTCAGTGGGTTATTAAAACTGTCAATGTTGGCTCTATCACGAAGCTGACCGACTCCAGGTTTGGCACAAAAAAAAGTGTTAACATGGAGAGTATGAATATTATCCACATAATAGAGAAGACTGGATGCAGTTAAGTTTTATTGATTTATACCAACATTATCTAAAACCACATATAAGATATCAGCATTTATAGATTGGGGAAACATTGCTAAACACAACAGTGTCTGTGCACTTCTCCCGGAACTTTTACGTTAAAACACCTCTGTATAAAAAATTTAACCATGCACGACATACTCCGATTCAGAGATAGAATTCATGTTCAGGTAATTAGTACAGTTTGTTTCGGTTTACAATTTATAGTCTTACTCCGAGAAAAATAATTAAAGACTCACGCGTTCTTACTGTTATCGAAGTTGCAGCCTGCAAGACTTGAACCTGTATCTCCAGCGTGTAAATACATTATAGTATTGTGACTCTTGTCACGGAGCTTGAACTAATACAGTAGATACTCATAATGGTATAGGCAATTACTCATACTAAAGCTACAACCATTACCCCGAATACGATCTGAAAACAGATGGCGCACAGAAATCTGCCCGTCGATAAAACCAGGAAGTTCAGAAACTTCTCGTTTACAAAAGAAACGACGATGATCATAAGGTTAGGAAAATAATATTAAATAATATGCGTTCCTAAAGTTGCTTCCTAGATCAGGGGATATGCATTCATCAGTTCAGCGTCATGCATGTAACAATAAATGCATGGATACATTTGTCGTTTTATTTCCACTTTGTTTTCATCCCCGATGTGTTATAGTCTTCGAATTACTCTACATGAAGCAGACCAACCGTTAAGGTATGACAAATAATTATGCAAAAGGGAGAAGCTCAGCTGTCAAAATGTTTTTCAAATCAATAATAGCTCCTAATGACTGCCCAACGACCTCCTGTGGAAAGTATGACCTGGTAAGGTACAGTCTCGCCCAAGAGTTCGTTAACTTCCAGCCAGCTATTGCTGCACTGCTTGCTTCAGATGTTTGAAACTGTCTCAGTACCAGCCAGAACATGAAACCCATACGAATGAATCTAAAGATTCGAAGTAACAGACTCAAGGTCATACATCTGAAGCAGGCGCCAGGCAGTGCAGCAATAGCTGGCTGGGGGAGTTAACGAACTTTTGGGTGAGACTGTACTCGCACCAAACAGTATCGGTGCAGGGTGAGATCGACGACATCCGAAACGATACGTATACACTGTGATATGTCGGGAAGGTTGGTAAGTGTATCCTCATAACCCCCTCCCCCCCTCCACTAGGTGCTGCCATATGGCTGACAATCAGTGTGTTTGTTTCCTCTTTTCGGATTGTTGCTTTGTGTCGACTGAATGATGAGCGAGGGTTCGGTCTCGGTGAACGTGGGTATAAAACAGAGGCAATATGAAGCAGTAGAGATCTACACATGCCAGACGACATGGAAACCTCAGAGGGAACACGAGGAGCTATTATTGCCCTTCATAACGAAGGGTTAGGGGTCACAGATATGAGCCGGCGGCTTGGTGTCCACAGGAACACCGCTGCATGATGGATTCGGCGATACCTCGAAACTGGTGCTACAGACGACAGGTCTCGGATCGGCCGTCCACGCTGCACCACCCCTCAGGACGACCAGGTTGAGTGGTTTATTTGGTAGCATAAATTAATGTGGCAATATTCACAAGTATCACAAATAATTTGGTTAATCGGGAGCTCCTCATATTTCATACTGTCTATTTGTCACTTCCCAACCTTATTTATAACGGTTTGTTTCACTTGACCAGGGTTACCAACATACGGCTAGAACAACTCGCCTTTCCCAATACCTATCGTCACTAGTCTCAAATTGTTCACACAACAGTATGCACAGATACTTTTCGTTGCGAGTGTACATACGTAAAAGTACCTGAGAAATTCGTATATAATTACCTGGCCTAGTCTTGTTCCAGGAACCAGGGCATAAGTTTTTGTTTAGTGATATAAAAACTTTGCGTTATAATTTGTTCGTTTCAGTTTTTATTATATCTTTCTTTGGACTATAGAAAAACCAAAAGCTTGCAGCCCGTACAGGACTCGAACCTGCGACCTTCAGTGTGTGATAATTATCAGAATTACTGACGCTCTACCACTGAGCTAACGGACAGATATATGTTAAGAAACAAATACTCTTACTGTAGATAAATAATGGTGTTACCTTGTAGCGGATTCTTCACCTACAAACGCTTTTGTCGCTGAGTAGTCGACCCGCGAATTCCTTAGTGTATGCCTCGTGGTCTAGGTCAACCAGCGCCGCCTTACATGACGGAGGTCAACTATTAAGCCACGCCTACCTCTGGTGTATAAGATCTCACCTCGTGGTGACCTACCTCTTCAATCAACTCATTCGCCAGCCAGCCTTCGCCGTGAACGGACCTCTCTCTAGAACCTTCACTGCTTAAGCCTGCCAGCCTGTCTTTCAACCGTTGACGACCTGAACGAAATCGACCACCTCACCACCATCACTGCACATAACCGGTAAGCTCGTTGCAGACAACGCCCTTTCTGTGCTTCCCTACTGATCAGGGGTGACTCCTGATCAGAGGCGGCCCTGATCGGGTGATCTGAAACGGCTTTCTGTAGCGGATTTGGGCCGCGATCCCATTGGTGTCAATTGCACCTCTGGCTGTTTTACCTTGTTCTTCCTTCTTTATTCGCTCTGGCCTGGGGACCTGCACCCTAGAGGTGTATTCGTCCTTGGGTCCCCCCTGTAACTGTTCACCTCCACCGGTGGGGTTTGTGAACACGAAAGGGGGTAGGAGCAGAACCCACCCCTCCGCCGAGCCTTCCTGGGAAACCGTGATCGTGCGTGTTCCACCTAGGAAGGGGGGCGCAAATCCTTAATCCTCCACCCATCCCCCGATTAGGTACACATCAAGTTCACGCCTATAAGTGAGCATTTACAACAATAGGGATATAGGTTCCCCTAACGGGGTTACTAGGTGAGTGACACAGGAACCACCCTACGACCATTCGACCAGCAAGTGGCGGTGGGGGGTGCTGTAATTCCTGTGTTTAGGTTGCT
The DNA here is from genome assembly GCA_958450375.1 of Homarus gammarus. Lineage (NCBI taxonomy): Eukaryota > Metazoa > Arthropoda > Malacostraca > Decapoda > Nephropidae > Homarus > Homarus gammarus. The sequence goes on along the minus strand of CAUDMG010002134.1, from coordinate 7,665 downwards.
CGCCTGGATAGGTAGGGCAACTGTACAAATTTACAATAAGACTGATGCCACGGAGAACGACCATATGCAATGACTAGGACAACCGGAAATAGGATACGGGTACGCTCCCTTTTGGGGGGCGTATCGGAAAAACGCAAGGAGGAACTGGGTATACTACTGTGTGCCCAGTTAAACATCAAATTTGCCGCACTAATAGAAACAAAGGACTCTTACATAGTCCTTTGTCTTGAAGAAAAAGATGTAGACAATATGCTCTCAGACGAATCAACAAAGAAACTAAAAGAACACGGATTCGAAATTGTAATACCACCTCAACTACGAGCCAAAAAATCCATAGTGATTAAAAGGGTAGATAAGAACATACTGAAACAAACATCAAATGATATTGCCAATAATATACAAGAGAAGAACGCATGGGCCAGAGTCGAGGAGGTTGTGCTAATGCCTGGTGCTCCTACCATGATGAAGGTCAGATTTGGAGAGATCTCCATGGCACAAAAAGCCCTAGAGAATGGCCTGTGTATTTCCCATTATCATCTGACAAAACATCAAATTGAGCAGGAGGAATTTTTTCCAATAACACCCTGTTGGAATTGCTACAAATATAATCATCTAGCTGCAAACTGTCCACTAAAAGATAAGAAGTACTGCTCTGAATGTGCAACAGAGGGCCATACATTCAGAGAATGTAGCAACAAAGATAACCCAAAGTGCCTGAACTGTAATGGGGAACATCGAACACTAGCAGCGCGTTGTCCCATAAGAAAAGAAATAATTAGAAACCTGAGAGAAAAGGAAAGAACAAATAAGAAGATTGAAACAGACCCCAACAAAACATATGCAGCAATTGCAAAGCTGCAAGATACCACATCTAAAGTACTGAAGAAAACTAAGGAAAATCCCCTCATGCAGCCGACATACCACAATCTGAGTGAAGGATTACCTTTCACTATCCTAACTAGTATCATACATGCACACCTCAATAATAAAGCAAAACCAGGAACATTCGGAAAAACGATTAGAGAAATGTTTGCGGCAAACAATCTGCCAGAGGTAAAATTTCCAGACGACGCCCCCTCAACAGAAATATTTAAAATCGTCACCGAGAGTAGCCTGGGAGCAATGAAACCACAGGAGCACAAAACCAAACAATTCACAGAAGAAACCGTCATGGAAACAGACCCTATCACCCAAGAAGTCACACCACACCGCAAATCATCAGACTCCACCACTCAGCAAACAGAGAAATCACTACCTGCAAAAGTTGATCCGACCAAAGCAAAATTGAGAAAAGAATCCCACTCTGGCCATCGTGCCCCCCCATCTTCACCAAGCGATGTGCAGCCAGCAGACTTAGGCAATGAGATCGGCATCCGCTTTTATTCAGTCAACACACCACCTACAATATCAAATGACAGACTTCTGCAGGAAATCAAGGAAGGCACTGTAAAATTCACCTACGAAGACGATAGGGTAGAAGAAACCTATATAGACCAATTAATAACTGCAGGACTTTTAAGTACCAAATATAATAGGATCGAAAGAGTGGATGTCACCAAGTTTAAGAAAATCAGAACGGGACTCAAGGAGGAAAGGAGTAGACACTCACCAGGAGATGCACGAGCTAGCAAACATCCTACACCAAGTTCGCGGGATCCACGATTACACAAACTAAATTATTAAAGATAATCCAGCACAACGTCCTTGCCTGGAATTTGATGAGGAAATCAGAACTCACCAATATATATAGCACAATAGATCCAGACATTATTCTTATCAACTCACATGGTCGGAAAAAAGGTGATAAAATCAAGATTTTTAACTATCATGTACATCAAATGAACATCCATGATGAACCACACGACGGCATAGCAATAGCTATAAAACACAATACACAGTATAAAATCATAGACAACTTTCATAGCAACTTTCTTGCAGCCGAAGTAAACACAACCAGAGGCCCAATATTAATTGGAACGTCTTATTTAACATTTAGAAGGCCAGTATTCCCTACAGGTGATATTTTAAAACTAATGAGACAAAATAAACCAGCATACTTTATAGGAGACCTCAATGCTAAACACACAACCCTAGGAAATAATATCAGAAACCCAGGAGGAAAAATTCTACATGCTTTCATCGAACACGGGACAATAACTCACCTTGGGCCCGACTTCGCAACTTACGTATCAGCCGGTAACACTGGGAAACCTGATATTGTTTTAACCAACAGGCATCACCATCTCAATGTACATTTAAAAGCTGGACCCACAACAACCAGTGATCATTTACCCATAATAGCAACTTTATCCACGTCTCCGATACAAATTCCACCAATCCCAAGATTTTCACTTAATAGAGCAAATTGGGACAAATTTAAATTGGATCTCAGTAAAAACGAACCAACACTCCTACACAATAAAGACACAACTGAGATCGACAAATCATTGGACAAATGGTACAATGAAGTAACAACAGCAATGCAAAACAATATCCCAAAAACAACATACCGTACATTACCACATGCACAATTAACACATGAAGAGAAATGATACAAACTAGATTTACCAATCTATATGAATTCACCAAAACACACAGGTGGAACAATGACATCAGAATATTATACAGGAATTTAAAAGAAGAACTGAAAGAAATAAGTAAGAACAAATACAATGAAACATGGAACAAGCTGATTCAGGACACACAAGCAGATCACAGAAACCCAAAAGCATTCTGGGAAAAAATTAAAAACCTAATGGGAACTAATTCGGAAGACACGAGTTATATTAAGGACAAAAATGGTAGAAAAGCAACAGAACAACATGAGAAAGAGCCAATATTTAGAGAATTTTGGAAAAACATTTTCACAATCAACGACGAAGATAATAGAAGCTTCTGCCAAGAAACTGAACAGGCTACCAGAATATATTTGAACCAGAACACAGAGAAATGGAAACCCACAGAAAAAATTAACCTCAACTCCTTAAACATCAACAACTCAATAATTGCTCCTCTAACTCAAAATGATATTGTAAAAACAATAGCAAGTTTTAAGAATAAAGCACCTGGCATAAGCCAAATTAATAAAGTCGTACTACAAAACATTCCTCAGAATATGATCGAACAGCTCAAAAATATATACAATGCCTCACTTGCAACTGGCTTTTTTCCTACCAAATTTAAATTAGCCAAAATCAGACTCATCCCGAAAGCAGGAAAGAACCATACACAAGCAGAAAACTACAGACCCATCTCACTACTGGAAACACCCGGGAAAATATTGGAAAAAATAATTAACCACAGACTCAGAAATTTTCTTGACCAAGAAATAAATATAATCCGAGACAGCACGGCTTTCGAAAAAACCGAGGAACCAATACAGCAATAGCTTTAATATACGAGTCAATCGCAAATGCTGCAAGTAACAAAGAACAATGTAATATAATTTTAAGAGATGTTTCAAAAGCGTTTGACAAAGTCTGGCATGAAGGAATGAAGTATAAAATAATCAAATTGGATATGCCTACCAACATCACAGCACTACTGTGTAATTTCTTAGATAACAGAAAGGCTAAACTTATCATTGACAACCATCTAGGACAAACCTTCAACCTATATAGCGGAGTTCCCCAAGGGAGCAACATATCACCAACATTATTCACTGTATATACGGCAGATATGCCGCAACCACGGCAATCAGAATATATAGCATATGCAGATGATGTTACACAGATAATCAGGTACCCGGGAAAATCCAAACAAATGATGGCCATTAGAACATGCAGAGAAATAGAGTTAATAAACAACTATGAACGAAAATGGAAGATAAAAACCAATGTCCAAAAACTCCAAATAATTCACATCGCAAAAATGAACCCATGCCCTATTATCATTAACAATCAACAAATACCATATGTTGCCAAGGGAAAAACACTAGGACTCAAGATCTCCAGAAGCGGAATAATCCCTCACATCAATGAAAGATTAGCTATGGCAAGATCACAACTTACAAAACTCAGAAGATTCCGCCAATTGAACACCAACACGCAATTGCACCTATATAAAGCACTGATCAGGCCACACTTAGAATACCCTCCGATACCTCTGAACACAATTGCAAGAACTAATCAGCTGAAATATCAAGCAGTGCAAAATACAGCCCTCAGAAGAGCGGCAAAACACCAACCACCATACACACAAACAGTACAAGACATACACACAGAACACGGCATAGACCCACTCAACATCAGAATACACACCCAAGCAAATGCAATATGGGAAAAAATCCAACAAGAACAGGATCCCATACTTAGCAAACTAATTGATGAAAACAACAATATATCACATAGATGGTGGCCTAGAAGCAGGAAAAATGAAATTGAAGAACCAGAGCCTCTATATACAAAATAACAACAAAACAACAATAAAAAACACAACAAATATGAACCAAAAGATGGGCCCAACTCTCCAGACACACAAGGACCTGGAGGGACCCCACAAATAAACAAAGACCAAAATAGTTCACAAAAAAAAAAAAAAAAAAAAAAAAAAAAAAAAAAAAAGATGAGGATCATCCCTACAGTGCCACAAGGACCTGGAGGGACCCCCCACCCCTACCCTAAGATAATATGCCTCATGGACACTTAGAATAACTTAGCTTAGCTTGGCTGAGACCGGCCTTCCCTAACACCTTGAACCTCTAATGCAGCACAGTTACGGAAGACAAAAAAACCCGTCTCCGCAAGGTGGATAGCCCACCTGCTGTTAACCTTCTCCTTTACTTCCCACTTCTGAACTTTACCTTGTACTTTATCCTTCTCCTACTCTTAGAGCTATGCTCTATTCTCTCCGTACAACCAACCAACCAACCTACCTCTTTCGACCTACAGCCAGTCTTCATGCAACACCTCCTCCTCCACTCCTGCCTGGCGGCCCTCGCTCCAGCCGGCGACCATGGCGACCCACACCTAGTGGTGACCACTCTTACTACCCACAGCCACCAGCAAGCAACACCTCCGTCTCCTCCGCTCCTGCCTGGCAGCCCTCGCTCCAGCCGGCGACCATGGCGACCTACAAGCTGGTCCTCCTCTGAGCACCCTCACCAACCAGCTCTCTCTACTCAACGCTTGTAACCATGCTGCCTTCCCAGCACCAAGCTGCATTGTGCATCCAACACAACATGTATACAGAGAGCACATTGTGAGTTTCCTTTCTCTATCCCATCCTGAGTGTGAAACAATATCCCATACCCCACAAATGGTGACCCCCGGAGATTCGCACTCACACAGGATGGAGGAGAAACCGATCACTCTCCCAGTCTTCAAGCAACATGGAAGACTGGCTTATCCACACAGAGGCAGCTCTCATCGCCTCTACAGCTACTGTCTCTACACCGCAGGTTAGACACCCTAGAGCAGCACTGCTTCTCTAAGCAGACACCAGCTCCTCTTCCTGCCCCAAGCACCACGTCCTACCGACCCCAGCAGGCGCATCTGTGGATTGTGTACCTGCCACAAGGGAAGCACAACATTCATCGCTCCCACACACCGTTTTTTTTTCCCTCAGGCACTCCCTGCTACTGTCGTGGACCCTGCTGCTGCCGTGGACCCTGCTGCTGTCATGCACCCTGCTGCTGTTGTGAGGGCGCTGGTTCCCTCTCTATCTACACCACCCTCATCTTACTTACTTCTCTTAGTCTTACTCTTACTCAGTTCCGTCACCTATTCTTTTGGTAGCATGGACATTCTTTTGGTAGCATGGTCGAGGGTCCAGGTACATGGGTATGGTAATTCTGGTATCAAGTCTCTTGGATGGAAATAAAGGTAAAATACTGCAGGAGAAAGGAATACACCTAAAGTACTTTAAAAACAAGTTTATTAATATGCAATCAATGGGGAAAGATATTGTATTAATCATATAACTACCAGGCTCACCTCCTGGGCTTATTGCAGACTCAGTACTTACTCAACATACTCGTAAATAAATAAACTAGCATATACAGGGGTCCACTACCCAACATGGGATAATTATGTCCATCTAATTATCCCTAGCATACATGTCACAACCCTCTCTGTGGACATACACTTCCAAGGAGCAACCCAGGGTAGAACACTAGGGCTCACGACTGTTGTTATTGTGGGGTAGCCAGACACATGGCCGGTCTGGGGTCTGGCCCAATGTAGCCGTGGGGCACATTAATCAGGCCGCATCGGTGCCATCGTTTCGTATATGATCCCTGTTGGTCATCTACTACATCCGAGGCCATTGTTGAATGGTTGCAAGAATCACAATGGGATCTGGAGAAACATTGAAGCAGCGTCAGGGAGCATGACAACACAAACAACTCTCTTGTCTAGACGACAGACGTATTTACGTTATATTACTTCTACACTGGGTGAATGACAATTCAACTGTTAAATCATGAACACTGGTGAACACTGATATTCACTACAATTGACTGAATTAACTGAATGGCTACACAAAAACATACCTGGAGAAGCATTGGAGCAGCGTCAAGGAGCACTCTCCCTGGCTCATCTTGGGGTATATATACCCCTGAGTTGCCAGTGATCGCTACTCACGCAGTGACAATAATTACAAACAAACTAACTGTTACTCATTCAAAGATGACCCTCAGTTGACAAAGGTCTGGCGAATTACTTGGGTTGATTTACATAGACTAATTCAAGATTGAGCTTCCCAGGAGAAAGTGGAATAACAACGCATTGACAACTGTCTTCACAAAGGCGGGACTCTCTGGAGGGTACACAAGTGTAGTGTCTATGGGGAAAAAACACGTCTTCTCAGGGGTCGCTAACTCACTAATGTTTTGGGGGCGTGGAGTTTAATAAGAATCATTACTTAAATAGATTAGCAGTCAACGTGACCATGACACTGTCATGGATCTTCTGACCCAGACCCACACACCCTTTTTCTCCCTCTCTTCTCCCACAGATCTCCTGTGTCTAGACAGTTGTCTCCCCTAGCGGCCGGCTCATCCACGCCCTCGCCGTTCTGCCTCACAGGTGCCATGCAACCAGGCAGACAACAAGTCTCTTACACCGCCTGGAGGGAAGGGGGGAGTATTGTAGTGGATTCCTCCCCTACAAACGCTTTTGTCGTTGAGTAGCCGAACGCGCGAATTCCCCAGTGTATGCCTCGTGGTCTAGGTCAATCAGCGCCGCCGCCATACATGACGGAGGTCAACTATTTAGCCACGCATACCTCCACTATATAAGATCACACCTCGTGGTGACGTACCTCTTTCTACCTACACCAACCAGCAAGCAAAACCTCCTCCTCCTCCCTGGCGGTCCTCGCTCCTGCCGGCGACCATGGCGACCCATGAGGTGGTCCTCCTCGGAGAACCCTCACCAACCAGCTCTCTCTACTCAAGCTTGTAACCATGCTGCCTTCCCAGCACCAAGCTGCATTGTACGTCCAATACAACATGTATACAGAGAGCACATTGTGAGTTTCCTTTCTCCATCCCATCCTGAGTGAGAACCAATATCCCCAAACCCCACACTATAAAAACAAAAGCTTGCAGCCCGTACAGGACTCGAACCTGCGACCTTCAGTGTGTGATAATTATCAGAATTACTGACGCTCTACCACTGAGCTAACGGACAGATATATGTTAAGAAACAAATACTCTTACTGTAG
>CAUDMG010002133.1:0-12864 GCA_958450375.1 Homarus gammarus | reverse complement strand
ATGGGAAATATCTACTTTCCGGGAAAGTTGGTTATCTACTTTCCCGAAAAGTAGATAGATCTTCTATTTTTCGGAAAAGTAGATTATCGACTTTTCGGGGAAGTAGTTTTTCGAATTTTGGGGGAAATATTACCTAATTTTGCGAAGTAGATTATCATAGAAAATGGGAAATTTATATCATAAAAAATGGGAAATATCTACTTTCCGGGAAAGTTGGTTATCTACTTTCCCGAAAAGTAGATAGATTTTCTACTTTTCGGGAAAGTAGATTATCGACTTTTCGGGGAAGTAGATTTTCGAATTTGGGTGGAAATATTACCTAATTTTGCGAAGTAGATTATCATAGAAAACGGGAAATTTGTATCATAAACAATGGGAAATATCTACTTTCCGGGAAAGTTGGTTATCTACTTTCCCGAAAAGTAGATAGATTTTCTATTTTTCGGAAAAGTAGATTATCGACTTTCGGGGAAGTAGTTTTTCGAATTTTGGGGGAAATATTACCTAATTTTGCGAAGTAGATTATCATAGAAAACGGGAAATTTGTGTCATAAAAAATGGGAAATATCTACTTTCCGGGAAAGTTGGTTATCTACTTTCCCGAAAAGTAGATAGATTTTCTACTTTAATGGAAAGTAGATTATCGACTTTTCGGGGAAGTAGATTTTCGAATTTTGGGGGAAATATTACCTAATTTTGCGAAGTAGATTATCATAGAAAACGGGAAATTTGTGTCATAAAAAATGGGAAATATCTACTTTCCGGGAAAGTTGGTTATCTACTTTCCCGAAAAGTAGATAGATTTTCTACTTTAATGGAAAGTAGATTATCGACTTTTCGGGGAAGTAGGTTTTCGAATTTTGGGGGAAATATTACCTAATTTTGCGAAGTAGATTATCATAGAAAACGGGAAATTTATATCATAAAAAATGGGAAATATCTACTTTCCGGGAATGTTGGTTATCTAATTTCCCGAAAAGTACATTATCGACTTTTCGGGGAAGTAGATTTTCGAATTTTGGGGGAAATATTACCTAATTTTGCGAAGTAGTTTATCATAGAAAACGGGAAATTTATATCATAAAAAATGGGAAATATCTACTTTCCGGGAAAGTTGGTTATCTACTTTCCCGAAAAGTAGATAGATTTTCTACTTTTCGGGAAAGTAGATTATCGACTTTCCGGGGAAGTAGATTTTCGAATTTTGGGGGAAATATTACCTTATTTTGCGAAGTAGATTATCATAGAAAACGGGAAATGTGTATCATAAAAAATGGGAAATATCTACTTTCCGGGAAAGTTGGTTATCTACTTTCCCGAAAAGTAGATAGATTTTCTACTTTTCGGGAAAGTAGATATTTCCCATTTTTTATGATACCAATTTCCCGTTTTCTATGATAATCTGTTTCGCAAAATTAAGTAATACTTCCCCGAAAATCTATTTCCCCGAAAAGTCGATAATCTACTTTCCATTAAAGTAGAAAATCTATCTACTTTTCGGGAAAGTAGATAACCAACTTTCCCGGAAAGTAGATATTTCCCATTTTTTATGATACAAATTTCCCGTTTTCTATGAAAATCAACTTCGCAAAATTAGGTAATATTTCCACCCAAATTCGAAAATCTACTTCCCCGAAAAGTCGATAATCTACTTTCCCGAAAAGTAGAAAAGCTATCTACTTTTCGGGAAAGTAGATAACCAACTTTCCCGAAAAGTAGATATTTCCCATTTTTTATGATACAAATTTCCCGTTTTCTTTGATAATCTACTTCGCAAAATTAGGTAATATTTCCCCGAAAATTCGAAAATCTACTTCCCCGAAAAGTCGATAATCTACTTTCCCGAAAAGAAGAAAAGCTATCTACTTTTTGGGACAGTAGATAACCAACTTTCCCGGAAGTAGATATTTCCCATTTTTTATGATACAAATTTCCCGTTTTCTATGATAATCTATTTCGCAAAATTAGGTAATATTTCCCCGAAAATTCGAAAATCTACTCCCCCGAAAAGTCGATAATCTAATTTCCCGAAAAGCAGAAAAGCTATCTACTTTTCCGGAAAGTAGATAACCAACTTTCCCGTAAAGTAGATATTTCCCATTTTTTATAATACAAATTTCCCGTTTTCTATGATAATCTACTTCGAAAAATAAGGTAATATTTCCCTCAAAATTCGAAGATCTACTTCCCCGAAAAGTCGATAATCTACTTTCCCGAAAAGTAGAAAATCTATCTAGTTTTCGGGAAATAGATAACCAACTTTCCCGGAAAGTAGAATATTTCCCATTTTTTATGATACAAATTTCCCGTTTTCTATGATAATCTACTTCGCAAAATTAGGTAATATTTCCCCCAAAATTCGAAAATCTACTCCCCCGAAAAGTCGATAATCTACTTTCCCGAAAAGTAGAAAAGCTATCTACTTTTCGAGAAAGTAGATAACCAACTTTCCCGGAAAGTAGATATTTCCCATTTTTGATGATACAAATTTCCCGTTTTCTATGATAATCTACTTCGCAAAATTAGGTAATATTTCCCCCCAAATTCGAAAATCTACTCCCCCGAAAAGTCGATAATCTACTTTCCCGAAAAGTAGAAAAGCTATCTACTTTTCGGGAAAGTAGATAACCAACTTTCCCGGAAAGTAGATATTTCCCATTTTTTATGATACAAATTTCCCGTTTTCTATGATAATCTATTTCGCAAAATTAGGTAATATTTCCCCGAAAATTCGAAAATCTACTCCCCCGAAAAGTCGATAATCTACTTTCCCGAAAAGTAGAAAAGCTATCTACTTTTCGGGGAAGTAGATAACCAACTTTCCCGTAAAGTAGATATTTCCCATTTTTTATAATACAAATTTCCCGTTTTCTATGATAATCTACTTCGCAAAATTAGGTAATATTTCCCACAAAATTCGAAAATCTACTCCCCCGAAAAGTCGATAATATACTTTCCCGAAAAGTAGAAAAGCTATCTACTTTTCGGGAAAGTAGATAACCAACTTTCCCGGAAAGTAGATATATCCCATTTTTTATGATACAAATTTCCCGTTTTTTATGATAATCTACTTCGCAAAATTAGGTAATATTTCTCCCAAAATTCGAAAATCTACTTCCCCGAAAAGTCGATAATCTACTTTCCCGAAAAGTAGAAAATCTATCTACTTTTCGGGAAAATAGATAACCAACTTTCCCGGAAAGTAGATATTTCCCATTTTTTATGATACAAATTTCCCGTTTTCTATGGTAAGTAGATAACCAACTTTCTCAGAAAGTAGATATTCCCCATTTTCTGTAATACAAATTTTCCATTTTCTATGATAATCTACTTTGGAAAATTAGGAAATATTTCCCAAAAAGTCGATAATCTACTGCCCTGAAAAGTAGATAATCTACTTTTCGGGAAAGTAGATAACCAACTTTCCCGGAAAGTAGCTATTTCCCATTTTCTGTAATACAAATTTCCCGTTTTCTAAGATAATTTAGTACACAAAATTAGGTAATATTTCCCCAAAAGTCAAAAATCTACTTCCCCAAACAGTCGATAACCTACTTTCTCGATTAGATAATCTACTTTTTGGGAAAGTAGATAACCAACTTTTCCAAAAAGTAGATATTTCCCGTTTTCTGCAATACAAATTTCCCGTTTTCTATGATAAGTAGATAACTAACTTTCCCAGATTGAAATTTCCCATTTTCTTTGATAATCTATTTCGCAAAATTAGGTACTATTTCCCAAAAAGTGGATAACGAACTTACCAGGAAAGTAGATATTTCCCATTTTCTATGATAATCTATTTCGAAAAATTAGGTAATATTTCCCAAAAAGTCGATACTCTATCTTAATAAGACGACTTATTTTTGGGGCAAGGTGAAAATAGTTCTAAGTCCATGAATGGCTGTATTTTGACTTTGGAAATAAAGAAACTTCCAGGAGTTACTTCTTTTATTTTGTAATACATTTGTTGTGCTCTGCAAGACTAGTCTTGATGAGCACAAGTAGAAAATACATAAAAGTATAAAATTGATGCAGCTAAAGTTTATGAAGATTTACATACTTCAATTAATCAAGTAGGCTATATGTTTTAAGACCATCATCTGATAGTCTTAAACAAATATTTGAAGTATTTTGATAATCTTATGAAGACTTACAAATATGTAAAACTATCTTTCACTAACTTGAGTTTGATAATGCTGTACATAGTTACTTTACCTGAAACAATTTTTAAACTAATGTACAGCTGTTAACCATGACAATGTCTTGCAACAAAGATTGAAAACACCAAAGAATAAAATAAACTACCAAATACATAATGCTAGTGAACTAGGATTGAAAAAAATACATGAAAGAATAGGCAATTGGCAAATACACCTAGACCCCGACTTACGACGGGGTTAGGGACCCAAATCCAGGTCGTAAGTCCGACATGGTCGTAAGTCCGACATAGATAAAAAAGAAAAAAAAAAGAAAAATTTTTTTTTTTTTTTTTTTTTTTTTTTTTTTATCTAATAAAAAATCTACAATGAAATACAGTACAATAAAAGTAATGAATAATGATGATTGGATACAGTACAGTGAAAGTAATAAATAATAAGGAATGGATACAGTGTGACTGAGCACTTAACCTTTAATGTAGTCAGCTGAATGCACATGGGGCCCCCATAATTTTCTAATTATACATGGAGACTACATCAACTGGAAACGTTTCGGTATAGAAAATGCGTGTCATTTAAAAAAAAAAAAATTTTTTTTTTTTTTTTTTTTTTTTTTTTTTTTATCTATATCTGAGGCGGTCGTAAGTCCCGACGGTCGTAAGTCCACGTAGTCGTAAGTCGGGGTCTAGGTGTATTTCATTTTTTGCGTGTTTGCCAAAAATGACAAAAATTCATGTCCGGACCTTACGAAAAATGCTTTTTTGGCCGGTTCGCCAAAAGTGCCGGAACGACAGGTCCGGACCTTAAAAAAATTCCATTTTTTGCCGGGTCGACAAAAATGACAAAAACTCATGTCCGGACATTACGAAAAATGCTTTTTTGGCCGGTTCGCCAAAAGTGTCGGAACGACAGGTCCGGACCTTACGAAAATTTCATTTTTTGCCGGTTCGCCAAAAATGACAAAAATTCATGTCCGGACCTTACGAAAAATGCTTTTTTGGCCGGTTTGCCAAAAGTGTCGGAACGACAGGTCCGGACCTTAAGAAAATTTCATTTTTTGCGGGGTCGACAAAAATGACAAAAATTCATGTCCGGACCTTACGAAAAATACTTTTTTGGCCTGTTCGCCAAAAGTGCCGGAACGACAGGTCCGGACCTTATGAAAATTTAATTTTTTGCGGGGTCGACAAAAATGACAAAAATTCATGTCCGGACCTTACGAAAAATGCTTTTTTGGCCTGTTCGCCAAAAGTGTCGGAATGACAGGTCCGGACCTTATGAAAATTTCATTTTTTGCGTGTTTGCCAAAAATGACAAAAATTCATGTCCGGACCTTACGAAAAATGCTTTTTTGGCCGGTTCGCCAAAAGTGTCGGAACGACAGGTCCGGACCTTACGAAAATTTCATTTTTTGCGGTGTCGACAAAAATTACAAAAATTCATGTCCGGACCTTACGAAAAATGCTTTTTTGGCCGGTTCGCCAAAAGTGTCGGAACGACAGGTCCGGACCTTACGAAAATTTCATTTTTTGCCGGTTCGCCAAAAATGACAAAAATTCATGTCCGGACCTTACGAAAAATGCTTTTTTGGCCGGTTTGTCAAAATTGTCGGAATGACAGGTCCGGACCATACGAATACACCTAGACCCCGACTTACGACGGGGTTAGGGACCCAAATCCAGGTCGTAAGTCCGACATAGATAAAAAAAAAAAAAAAAAAAAATTTTTTTTTTTTTTAATAAAAAATCTACAATGAAATACAGTACAGTAAAAGTAATGAATAATGATGATTGGATACAGTACAGTGAAAGTAATAAATAATAAGGAATGGATACAGTGTGACTGAGCACTTAACCTTTAATGTAGTCAGCTGAATGCACATGCGGCCCCCATAATTTTCTAATTATACATGGAGACTACATTAACTGGAAACGTTTCGGTATAGAAAATGCGTGTCATTTAAAAAAAAAAAATTCTTTTTTTTTTTTTCTTTTTTTTTATCTATATCTGAGGGGGTCGTAAGTCCCGACGGTCGTAAGTCCACGTAGTCGTAAGTCGGGGTCTAGGTGTACTTTTCTTGAAATGATAAAATATGAAAGATCAGTTATTGGTACTAAACCAAATGCAAACAAAGCAATATATGTACACTGATTAAATTAGGCAAACAATTACTACAAGATTATATAAATAAAAGAATAATATTAAAGAACTACTAGAGAGAACACTGAAACATCTCAAACTAAATATCTTGAAATGATAAATTATCTTGACCAAATGACAACAATTATGAAAATATAGACATTACCACAAGATATACAGTATATAATAGTGAAAAACATCTTACTCTGAATATTTTGTGAAATATGATAATTTATCTTGGTACTTTACCAAATAACAATTATGAAAATATACAGGGAGTATTGTACAGACAAAATTACCACAAGATATATAAAAACTTGGTAATACTGTATATAATAGTGAACAATGAAGAATATCTCGTGAAATATGGTAAATTTTCAAAGTACTTTACTTCATCAAATGACAGCATAATTATGAAACCATATTACCACAATATATATATATATATATATATATATATATATATATATATATATATATATATATATATATATATAAAACTTAGTCATATATAATAGTGAACAATGAAGAATATTTTATACCCTGAATATGTCGTGATATAAGATAATTTATCTTAGTACTTTACCAAATAACAATTATGAAACAATGTATTGACAATATTACCACATGATATAAATATAAATATAAATATATATATATATATATATATATATATATATATATATATATATATATATATATATATATATAAATATATATATATATATATATATATATATATATATATATATATATATATATATATATATATATATATATATATATATATATATATATATATATATTGTTACGAACCCCTCCACCGATTGTCTTCATCTACCTACCCAGCACCACGAGCAACGCCATCTAGGGACGAAACACGAGTATGGCTCGTCTTAGTTACCACTCCCGGGTTTCCCTTCTCCATATCCTGGTTGTTGCGTCACTTCTGCCTCAGTCTACTTTGTCAGCTCCAATTCGAGGAGAGGACACACTTCACTCTGGGAAGCGACCACAGGATCACCTATCCTGGAAACCTACGGCACAGTGACTATTTACCGTCTTCTACCATACTCAGCCTTGCTCGTCAGCCATCTCAGCTCCTCACTTAAGTATTTGTAATCTTGTATTGCCTCTCCCCCCTCCACATTGCTTCACTATTGTTTTATGTTTTATTACTATGTATATACTGTTCGTGTTTAGGTTAAGTTTGGTTAAGGGTAGTGTATAAGCTGAATATTTTGTTAAGGAATTTATGGTACTTTATTATATACAACGAAAACTCGCATCCATTGTCTACCCTTTTTTAAGTCCGATTGTCTTTGTTTTTTTTTTTGTTGTTACCTGTTGGGATCTGGGTAGACGTATAACTATATTCTAAATCCCCAACTCGTAACAAATGGCGACCGTGACAGGACACGACCTTAAGTACCATATTCCTTCCTCCCTTGTTACTCAGTGTTAATTACCCCTCCCAGTCACTTCTGTTTACAATTGCTTTACGGTGGTTTAAAGTTTCCTTCATATGTGTGTGCATATATTGGTATTACCGTATAGTAAGAGTGACAGACGTAGGATAATAGGTTCCAAGTGTCATAAGGCTTACCTGTTATTACACGTGGCAGTCGTGTGGTAAGTTTTATCGAGTGTAGGGAAGAATCCGGATCTGTTTAATGCCGTACCCTAACTCCAGAGTAGGCTGTTCCATAGTTACTAGTTTAGAGTGAAGTGATATCTTAGGACGCCCCGTTCTACCAGGACCCCATAATTATAAAGCCTCAATTATTGTTCTTCTCATTATCTCATTCAGGGCTGTTAATCCGGATCTTTATATAAATGCCGTAATACGCCCTTCCTCTTTCAAGTATATCAGGGTTGTTAATCCGGATCTTTATATTAATGCCGTAATACGCCCTACCTCTTTCAAGTATATCAGGGTTGTTAATCCGGATCTTTATTAATGCCGTAATACGCCCTACCTCTTTCAAGTCTCTTGTCCTTATCTAAGGATCTTCTCGGAAGAACAATAATCATAAGTGTAATTTCCCTCGGTATAACTTGGTTAGTTTCCGGGACTTTCTGGTTATCCACTGCCGTGATATTTTCTAGGGTTATCCACTTATCTTATCTTATTTTTTGACCATTAGTTAATTTATCCTATTTTTATTAACAATGGCCACCTCAGGTTTTGATCTTCAGGATTTTATTGAAAATCCTTCCGTAGCTAAATTACGTGTTAATATCCTGAAGAAAGAATGGAAAGAAATAGCCAACTATTACAATATCCCATTTTCACAGCAACTGACTAAGGAAATGTTAAAAAATCATGTGATTGAAGTGTTGGTTCAACAAGAAGTTTTAAAAGAATCCGCTGTTGACAGATTAACGCCCATGTCCAAGAAACTTCAACCACTATCCACCACCCCTCATCACTCAGAAGTTGCCTCAGGTCTGGCTAGCCCTCAAGAAGAAACACAACGAATAGACCCCTTAGAACTAGAACGAGCTAGGTTCGAGTTCCAAATCAAAATGAAAGAACTCGAGTTGGAACAGGCCAAGTTGGAGCAGGAGGCCAAGTTGGACCCTGAAGAAAGGATGGAACAGGCCAAGTTGGACCATGAAGAAAGGATGGAACAGGCCAAGTTGGAACAGGCCAAGTTGGAGGCCAAGTTGGAGCATGAGGAAAGGATGGAACAGGCCAAGTTGGTGCAGGCGGTTAAACTGAAAGAACTACAGGTGAGAGAGACAGAAGTCACTTTAACATCGGAGTTTAAATCAAAAGAAGTGGCATTAAGAGAGAAACTCGCTGCTTTTAACCCTGCTACTGCTTCTTCCCTTGTTCCCGGGTTTGATGAATCCGATATGGACGGGTCATTTAGGACTTTTGAGAAAATAGCCGCGAAGAATGAGTGGCCAAAGGACCAGTGGGTGTCAGTGTTAGTTCCTAAATTATATGGTAAGGCTCGTAGAGTTTATAACTGTTTAGACCAGACTGATGACTATGATAACGTAAAAAAGAATATCCTCACCTCTTATGCTATCACGCCAGATGGATACCGGCAGAAGTTTCGTAAACTAACCAAACCATTTTCACACACATTTGTTGAGTTTGCTCAAGAAAAGCTTAGGTTTTTTAAGAAGTGGTTAGAGGCTACAGAGACCTCCACATTTCAGGATTTGTTAAATTTGGTAGTCCTGGAGGAGTGGAAAAGCAAGATACCATTTCACATCTTGAAGCATGTGGAGGAGCGTGGAGAGGTTAATTTAGGGCGTGCTGCTGAGCTGGCTGATGCGTATGCTTTGTTGGTGGAGTCACTGGGCAGTAGAGAACGTGGTACTTCCCGACATGTTAGGTCTTCCTCTGATGATAACCTTGGGGGCGTGAGTGGTAGGTCGAAAGGTCCCACACCTACTCCCCCCGATGCAACCAAGCTTACTTGTTCTTACTGTAAAAACCCAGGCCATACGATCCAGAATTGTAAACACCCAAAGTGTCGAATTGCTAAAAGTAGTTCCCTGGATCCCAAATCCAAACCAATAGCAAATGCCAATGTGGCAAGGCCCCATCAGGATCTCTTCTCTTCATTCACCTATGAGGGAAAAATTTCAATCATAGAAGGGTCTCGTTCTTTCCCTATTCGTATACTACGTGATACGGGCGCAGCACAATCTATCCTCCTGTTTAACGTCATTCCTGATATATCTACCGCATTTACAAATGAGTGTTCTAATTTCAGATCTCTCGTCCCATTCTTCCTATCCTTTAGCTAAAGTGCACCTCCAATGTCCCTTGATTACTGGGAAGTGCAAATAGCCATTAGGAAAGACCCAATGCCTGTGTGCGGCATTCATTTATTATTGGGTAATGACTTGGCAGGAGATCTAGTGGTTCCTAACATAAAGACAGTCGACTCTCCCTTACCTGTCAACTCCACCACTGACCTTAAAGAAACTATTCCTCTTCTTTTCCAATCTTGTGCTGTCACCCGGTCACAGAGTGTGCGAAATGGGCCCCCTTCATCTAAAACCACCTCTAATATCTTCCTACCCACAGAAGGTCTGCACAATAAGACCATTAGTAAGGATGAGCTTATTACAGTCCAACAATCTGATCCATCTTTGTTCAAACAGGTGATGAAAGACCTCAGTGTGGACCATTGTACATCTTCGGCTTACCACCCACCGTCCCAAGGTTGCTTGGAACGGTTCCATGAAAACTTTCAAATCAATGCTAATAAACTATCTTCTCTCAACTATATAGTCCATACTCCTGATCGCAGAAAAGATTCACAACTTGTTCACATTAATCTCATGAAACTTTACCATTCCAGGCAGTCAGAGGAAGACATCCCAGAGGCTGTAAGCCTACCTGTATTGCATACGGTTTTGTCAGAGCCGGAGACAGATGACATGGACCTATTGGAGAATTTAGACTTCCCTCTACCTAAAGAGAACCCTGCTAACAGTCACATACTCAACAATTTGGATGAGTATTTTTCTGTTCTGAATCCATCTCAAGCAAAAGATCTCACTAAGTTATTATCAACATTTCCTAAAGTCACGTCAGACCTCCCAGGGTTTTGCAATATACTTAAACATGATATTAAACTAATCTCGGGTGATGTACAACCCATTAGGCAATCAGCATATCGTCTAAGTCCACAAAAAAAATCGATTATGAAAAAGGAGGTAGATTTTTTGTTAAAGCATAACTTAGCTGAGCCTAGTACCTCCCCCTGGGCTTCACCTTGCCTTCTCATTCCAAAACCCGATGGCACCTTTCGTTTCTGTACAGATTATCGTAAAGTGAACCAGGTCACTGTCTCTGACTCCTACCCTTTACCTTTGATTGAAGATATAATAGACAGCATAGGCTGTGCCCAATTTATCAGTACTATAGACCTGTTGAAAGGATATTATCAAGTAGGACTCACGGATAGGGCAAAAATAATCTCGGCATTTGTAACTCCATTTGGTCTTTTTCAATATTTAGTTATGGCGTTTGGCTTTTCTAATGCTCCGGCCACATTCCAGAGGACCATAAACTACCTTATTCAAGACCTAGGTGGGACGTTCGCCTACCTGGATGACCTGGTGGTGGTGTCGGACAGCTGGGACGAACATCTGGTGCGTTTGGAGATACTGTTTGCACGACTGCAAGAGACTGGATTCACCATAAACCTGGCTAAATCTGCTTTTGGCCGGGCCTCGGTGACTTACCTGGGACATATCGTTGGGCATGGTATGGTGAGACCCAAGGACGCAAACGTTGAAGCCATCTTGTCCTTCCCCACTCCAAGGACGAGGAAGGAACTCATGCGCTTCCTGGGGATGTGCGGCTACTACCGTCGGTTCTGCAGTAACTTCTCCAGCGTGGCCGGACCCCTCACAGACCTTACCAGTTCTGCGGTCCCTTACATCTGGAACCAGAAGTGCGACCAGTCTTTCCACCGCCTCAAAGCCTTCCTTGCCTCTAAGCCTGTAGTCCACCCCCCTGACTACACCTTGCCCTTCCATCTGCAAATCGACGCTAGTGGTGTCGGAGTGGGGGCTGTGCTCCTACAACCCGACCCAACCACTGATGTCCTTCACCCTGTGGCATATTACTCCGCCAAGTTGAAAAAACATCAGACCAACTACTCGACCATAGAGGAGGCCCTGGCTCTGGTGTTGGCAATAAAGAAGTTTGAATGTTACCTCCAGTCTTGCCCACAAACAACCCTGGTCTTCACCGACCATAACCCACTCACGTTCATCCAAACCAACAAGACCTCCAACCAGCGAATCCTCCGCTGGGCTCTCCTCACCCAGCCCTATAATCTACAAGTCCGGCACATAAAGGGGGTGGAAAACCTGATTGCAGACTCCTTATCCCGAGCTCCAGTGGAAATGTAGCAGCTACTCTCCAGACGCACCAGGTGATCACCTCCTTCGCGCCCGCGCTACGAAGGTCTTTGGAGGGGGGGTGTGTTACGAACCCCTCCACCGATTGTCTTCATCTACCTACCCAGCACCACGAGCAACGCCATCTAGGGACGAAACACGAGTATGGCTCGTCTTAGTTACCACTCCCGGGTTTCCCTTCTCCATATCCTGGTTGTTGCGTCACTTCTGCCTCAGTCTACTTTGTCAGCTCCAATTCGAGGAGAGGACACACTTCACTCTGGGAAGCGACCACAGGATCACCTATCCTGGAAACCTACGGCACAGTGACTATTTACCGTCTTCTACCATACTCAGCCTTGCTCGTCAGCCATCTCAGCTCCTCACTTAAGTATTTGTAATCTTGTATTGCCTCTCCCCCCTCCACATTGCTTCACTATTGTTTTATGTTTTATTACTATGTATATACTGTTCGTGTTTAGGTTAAGTTTGGTTAAGGGTAGTGTATAAGCTGAATATTTTGTTAAGGAATTTATGGTACTTTATTATATACAACGAAGACTCGCATCCTTTGTCTACCCTTTTTTAAGTCCGATTGTCTTTGTTTTTTTTTGTTGTTACCTGTTGGGATCTGGGTAGACGTATAACTATATTCTAAATCCCCAACTCGTAACAATATATATAC
>CAUDMG010002132.1:5000-18728 GCA_958450375.1 Homarus gammarus | reverse complement strand
GTTGTGTGGCATTTAGGGAGGAAGACCAGGTGGGGGAGGCATAGGTGAGCTTGGGAAGTATGAATGTTGTGTAAACACTGAGGAGCTCGTGTGCAGGAACTCCGAGGGACTTGAGTCGGCGGAGGAGGTGGAGACGGAAACTGGAGGATTTGACAACTTCATTGACGTGTGGTTTCCAATTTAGTTTGTTGTCTATGGTGACGCCGAGGAGCTTCGTGGAATCTACGACCTGGAGTGTGTTCGGACCTAGAGTAATGGAAGGAGGTGGGACAATGTCGGAGGAGAGGTTGATGTGCATAACCATGGTCTTGGTATGGTTGATGGTGACATGGTTGTTGGTAGCCCAGTTTTGGAGACTGTTCAATAAATCCTGGAGGGCGGTATAGTTGGGAGCAGAATTGTTGACGCTGATCCCAATGGTGGAGTCGTCGACATATTTCCAGCGAGCAGGGGTTTCTCTTAGGGCATCATTGATGAGCATAAGGAAGCAGAGTGGTCCCATCTTGGTGCCTTGGGGGACGCCACAGGTGAGTGACTGAAAGGTATGTATGTATGTATGTATGTATATATATGTATGGATGTATGTATATATGTATGTATGTATGTATGTATGTATGTCCATAGCTATTCCCTATTATAAGGTATATCTGTAAAATCAAAATCATGTACTTACCCAACACTGATGACTGCCCCTGTGAAAATTAAACGACGATTAGATACAAGTATAATTTAAACCATTAATAGATACAAGTATAATCTAAACCATTAATAGATACAAGTATAATCTAAACCATTAATAAGTGTTGCTCAGTAGTCAAGATGTTAAAGATGGGAGTCTACCTTCCTCAGTTATCTACCTTGCCCCCAAAACCAACATGGCCACCAAACTACACTGTGACTCTACTTTGACTAAAACTCTATGGATATTGTTACCCACATTTCATTTATTTTTAGTATTAATATTGACCCTTGACCTGACCTGATATGACCTGACGTGACCTGACCTGATATGACCTGACGTGACGTGACCTGACCTGACCTTCTAAAATTACATACGGTACTGCAATAATAAACCTTTGAAATGAGTGAAAATGTAAACAGATTCCTAAATATAAGTTCCACATAGTTGTAAGTTCCACACAAGATCCACTTAAGTCAAGTTCTGTTCCACATAAGACAATTCCCACCTAAGTTCCAACTAAGACAATATTCCACATACAAAAAAAAGTTGGTAAAATATTTCTCAAGTTATGGAAGAAGTTAAAAGAAAATGACCTGTAAATTATCCAACACACGTCTCTGGAATGGCCTTGTAACTTATCGAAGAAGGTGGAGAAAAATGGCTTTTAAATTACCTACCAAACCTAATCTAACCCAACCCAACCTATCCTAACGTAACATAACATAACCTAAACCAACCTATCCTAATCTAACGCAACCCAACCCAACCTAACCTAACCTACCCTAAGCTAATCCAACCTAACCTATCCTAACGTAACCTAAACCAGCTCAACGTAACCTAACCTAACCTAACCTACCCTAAGCTAATCCAACCCAACCTATCCTAACGTAACCTAAACCAGCCCAACCTAACCCAACCTAACCTAACCTACCCTAAGCTAATCCAACCCAACCTATCCTAACGTAACCTAAACCAGCCCAACCTAACCTAACCTACCCTAAGCTAATCCAACCCAACCTATCCTAACGTAACCTAAACCAGCCCAACCTAACCCAACCCAACCTAACCTAACCTAACCTACTCTAAGCTAATCCAACCCAATCCAACCTAACCTAACCTAACCTAACCTACCCTAAGCTAATCCAACCCAACCTATCCTAACGTAACCTAAACCAGCCCAACCTAACCTAACCTACCCTAAGCTAATCCAACCCAACCTATCCTAACCGCCGACTCAGGTACACAGAGAGTAAAGCCTGAGGAGAATTGAATGAATCGTAGGAACTTTGAAAACAGATGAAATATGAAAGTCTCCGGTGCGATGTAAACAAATCCATTCCTCATCCTGATTGGTTGGAGAGGAATGGAGGATTGTGAAGGCCTTGTCCTCATTGGCTGGAGCATGCATGGAGGATTGTGAAGTCCTCGCTACTGATTGGTTGATTGGCTGAAGAATGCATGGGGGATTATGAAGGCCTTGTCCTGATTGGCTGAAACGTGGATAGAGGCCTCGCTACTGAATGGTTGATTGGCTGAAGCATGCATAAAGGCCTCACTAGTGATTGGTTGATTGCTTGAGGCGTGAATAGAAGCCTCGTCCTGATTGGCTGAGGCGTGCATGGAGGATTGTGAACGCCTCGCAACCAGAATGTGCAATCATAAATTCTTCTTCAGCTATGAGAGAAAATATTTGCTTTTATTTCCCTCAATGTGATGTGAGAGAGAGAGAGAGAGAGAGAGAGAGAGAGAGAGAGAGAGAGAGAGAGAGAGAGAGAGAGAGAGAGAGAGAGAGACATCCATCTATCTTCACTGACCACGACGAACATACACAAAATTATTAAAAGAATTATAACACATCACCATCATACATTATATTATTCATTATATCTATTCATTATATCCATTCATTATATCCATTCATTATATTATTCACTATATCCAATCATTATATCCATTCATTATATCCATTCAATATATCCATTCACTATATCCATTCACTCTATCCATTCATTATATCCATTCACTATATCCATTCATTATATCCATTCAATATATCCATTCATTATATCCATTCATTATATTATTCACCATATCCAATTATTATATCCATTCATTATATCCATTCATTATATTATTCATTATAATTCCTGCCGCTGCTGCTATTACGTGATGAAAATAAGATATGACTGACGGTAAACACATACATTATACATTCTCATTGGCCGCCGGAGGACTGTGGGAGCTACGGCATGATGGGAACGATATTGAGGAACATGGTGGACTGTGGGAGCTACGGCATGATGGGAACGACATTGAGGAACATGGTGGACTGTGGGAGCTACGGCATGATGGGAACGATATTGAGGAACATGGTGGACTGTGGGAGCTACGGCATGATGGGAACGACATTGAGGAACATGGTGGACTGTGGAAGCTACGGCATGATGGGAACGATATTGAGGAACATGGTGGACTGTGGGAGCTACGGCATGATGGGAACGATATTGAGGAACATGGTGGACTGTGGAAGCTTACGGCATGATGGGAACGATATTGAGGAACATGGTGGACTGTGGAAGCTACGGCATGATGGGAACGATATTGAGGAACATGGTGGACTGTGGAAGCTACGGCATGATGGGAACGATATTGAGAAACATGGTGGACTGTGGAAGCTACGGCATGATGGGAACGATATTGAGGAACATGGTGGACTGTGGAAGCTTACGGCATGATGGGAACGATATTGAGGAACATGGTGGACTGTGGAAGCTACGGCATGATGGGAACGATATTGAGGAACATGGTGGACTGTGGAAGCTACGGCATGATGGGAACGATATTGAGAAACATGGTGGACTGTGGAAGCTACGGCATGATGGGAACGATATTGAGGAACATGGTGGACTGTGGGAGCTACGGCATGATGGGAACGATATTGAGGAACATGGTGGACTGTGGAAGCTACGGCATGATGGGAACGATATTGAGGAACATGGTGGACTGTGGAAGCTATGGCATGATGGAAACGATATTGAGGAACATGGTGGACTGTGGGAGCTACGGCATGATGGGAACAATATTGAGGAACATGGTGGACTGTGGGAGCTACGGCATGATGGGAACGATATTGAGGAACATGGTGGACTGTGGGAGCTACGGCATGATGGGAACGACATTGAGGAACATGGTGGACTGTGGAAGCTACGGCATGATGGGAACGATATTGAGGAACATGGTGGACTGTGGGAGCTACGGCATGATGGGAACGATATTGAGGAACATGGTGGACTGTGGAAGCTTACGGCATGATGGGAACGATATTGAGGAACATGGTGGACTGTGGAAGCTACGGCATGATGGGAACGATATTGAGGAACATGGTGGACTGTGGAAGCTACGGCATGATGGGAACGATATTGAGAAACATGGTGGACTGTGGAAGCTACGGCATGATGGGAACGATATTGAGGAACATGGTGGACTGTGGGAGCTACGGCATGATGGGAACGATATTGAGGAACATGGTGGACTGTGGAAGCTACGGCATGATGGGAACGATATTGAGGAACATGGTGGACTGTGGAAGCTATGGCATGATGGAAACGATATTGAGGAACATGGTGGACTGTGGGAGCTACGGCATGATGGGAACGATATTGAGGAACATGGTGGACTGTGGGAGCTACGGCATGATGGGAACGATATTGAGGAACATGGTGGACTGTGGGAGCTACGGCATGATGGGAACGATATTGAGGAACATGGTGGACTGTGGGAGCTACGGCATGATGGGAACGATATTGAGGAACATGGTGGACTGTGGAAGCTACGGCATGATGGGAACGATATTGAGGAACATGGTGGACTGTGGAAGCTACGGCATGATGGGAACAATATTGAGGAACATGGTGGACTGTGGAAGCTACGGCATGATGGAAACGACATCTGTTTACCTTTTAAGATTCATATATTATCAATTTCCCATCAATAAATCTTTAGGTGTATATATATAAATTATACTTTAAAATGTATATCTCTGGCAGGTTATAAATATACATAATTATACTCTATAGTGTATATATTTACCTATGTGTATATACGCAAAAAATACACGATAAAATGTATATCTTTAATGAGGCGTATATACATTATAACTATACATACTCTAAAATGTATATACTTAGCAAGGCACCGGGTATACATACTCTAAAATGTATACTTAGCAAGGCACCGGGTATACATTCTCTAAAATGTATATACTTAGCAAGGCACCGGGTATACATACTCTAAAATGTATATACTTAGCAAGGCACCGGGTATACATTCTCTAAAATGTATATACTTAGCAAGGCACCGGGTATACATACTCTAAAATGTATTCTCTCATCTAGACCACATCATAATTGGTCCTCATGTTAACATTCACAAAGACTATGTTAATTTTAACCCTTGACTGGAGTTAAGTAAATGTATCTAATTATGTTAAATCTCCTGTGGAATTATAAGTCTTTTGTGTGTTTGATCGTAAGTTGTCCTGTTAGGTTAGGTTAGGTTAGGTTAGGTTAGGTTAGGTTAGGTTAGGTTAGGTTAGGTTTAGGTTAGGTTAGGTTAGGCTAGGTTAGGTTAGGTTAGGTTAGGTTAGGTTAGGTTAGGTTAAGTTAGGTTAAGTTAGGTTAGGTTAGGTTAGGTTAGGTTAGGTTAGGTTAGGTTTAAAGATGTTTTGAGAATCCAAGACTAATTTGTCACTTATCGTTAATAGATGTATACAAATCCACAGAAAATGTTGAAAAATGAGAAAACCGAAAAATCAAACATTATATTCACGTATTCTTTCAGTTTATTCGATTTTATACATATCCATTATTATGTCTGGTTAGTAAGATAACCGATTTTGCATTTATAAATACATGCAATTTTTCTGCAACATATTGAAGGTTGCAAGAGCTAATAATACCGTTTACTGTTGCGGTCTATGTGTGCAATATACCCACAAGAGGTGAAAGCATTTGTTGACAATGATCACCACAGCAATGAATAAATTTACTTAATTTCTTCCTAACCTGAGCTGACCTGATCTAACCCAACTTGATGCTGACCTAGCTAACGGTAGCTTAACCTAACCTAATACTGACCTAGTTTACTGTAGCTTAACCTAATCTAACCTAGACTAATATTGGGCTAGTTTAACCAAAGCTCACTTAACCTATCCCCACTTGAACTAACCTTACCTAACCTAACCTAACCTGTCCCCACTTGAACTAACCTAACCTAACTTAATCTAATCCAACCTAATGCTGACCTGACCTAACCTAGCATACCCCAATCTAACCTAATCTAACCCAACCTAATCTAACCTAATCTAACATAACCTAACCTAACCTTATCCCCCAAATAGCGTTAGGTTAGCTTAGGTTAGGTTAGGTTAGCGTTAGTGTGGTTAGGTTAGGTTAGTGTGGTTAATCATCAGGTGAAATTAGCTAGGTTAGGTTAGGTTAGCGTTAGTGTGGTTAGGTTAGGTTAGGTTAGTGTGGTTAATCATCAGGTGAAATTAGCTAGGTTAGGTTAGGTTAGCGTTAGTGTGGTTAGGTTAGGTTAGTGTGGTTAATCATCAGGTGAGATTAACTAGGTTAGGTTAGGTTAGCGTTAGTGTGGTTAGGTTAGGTTAGCGTTAGTGTGGTTAGGTTAGGTTAGGTTAGTGTGGTTAATCATCAGGTGAGATTAACTAGGGTGGGCATACATCAGGTGACCCCATTTCTACATTTCACCAACTAAAGTCTATTAAGCTCATAGTACATTAAGCTCTTACTGTAAACTACAATTAAAACTTATGTAAGATATTCTTTCCTTTGAACTTAACCAATTTAAATCCTGAGGAGCGACATTTCCAGCCAACTTTACTACATAACACAACAATACTCACAGAAAACGTTTTGAAAATCATAGAAAATGTTTTGAAAATCATAGAAAACGTTTTGAAAATCATAGAAAAAGTTTTGAAAATCATAGAAAACGTTTTGAAAATCATAGAAAAAGTTTTGAAAATCACAGAAAACGTTTTGAAAATCATAGAAAAAGTTTTGAAAATCACAGAAAACGTTTTGAAAATCATAGAAAAAGTTTTGAAAATCATAGAAAACGTTTTAAAACAAATATAGAAACGGTATAAAAGTCATAGAAATGCGTAAAATCAGAAAACAATTAAAAAATCATAGAAAACTTATAAAAAATCACAAAATGTATAAAAAAAATCATAGAAAACGTTAAAAAAAATCATAGAAAACTTATAGTAATTAAACACCAAACATCAAGGGACTTTATAAACACCCAGCAATTACCGTTTCCTGCGTTATCAATTATTTTTATTTCCACTGTGAACTAAGATTAAAACACACACAGACACAGACACACACACACACAGACACACACACAGACACAGACACACACACAGACACACACACACAGACACACACACACACACACACACACACACAGAGACACACACACACACACACACACACACACACACACACACACACAGACAGACAGACACACAGACACACACACACACACACACACACACACACACACACACACACACACAGACACCCACACACAGACACACATACACACACACACACACACAGACACAAACACACACACACACACACCCACACACAGACACACACACAGACACACACACACAGACACCCACACACAGACACACACACAGACACCCACACACAGACACACACACACACACACACACACACACACACCAATAAATCATAGCCCCAACTCACTTTTAATCTTCTTAATGGAAAAATAGGCGTTAAAAATACATTAGTTTAGGCTGAAAAAAAAAAAAGAACTGAACTATATTGTGGGGGATAATAGGCCATTTTCTATTGATGGTCACACGAGGTCCTTGTGATATATTGTGTTTATATTTTATTTATTCTATATTATTTTTATTTATTTTATATTATTTTACTTTCACGCTATTTTTTTTATTTTTGCTATTTTTTTTTTTTTTTACTATTTATGAGTGAAAAATATTATAAAAAAATATCGTTCATCAGATCCCTTTAACAATAAGTATTTTAATAACGAATATCATTAAGTATCGTTCATTAGATCCCTTTAACTATAAGTATTTTAATAACGAATATCATTAAATATCGTTCACCAGATCCCTTTAACTATAAGTATTTTAATAACGAATATCATTAAATATCGTTCATCAGATCCCTTTAACTATAAGTATTTTAATAACGAATATCATTAAATATCGTTCATCAGATCCCTTTAACTATATGTATTTTAATAACGAATATCATTAAGTATCGTTCACCAGATCCCTTTAACAATAAGTATTTTAATAACGAATATCATTAAGTATCGTTCACTAGATCCCTTTAACTATATGTATTTTAATAACGAATATCATTAAATATCGTTCACCAGATCCCTTTAACTATATGTATTTTAATAACGAATATCATTAAGTATCGTTCACCAGATCCCTTTAACTATAAGTATTTTAATAACGAATATCATTAAATATCGTTCACCAGATCCCTTTAACTATATGTATTTTAATAACGAATATCATTAAGTATCGTTCACCAGATCCCTTTAACTATATGCATTTTAATAACGAATATCATTAAGTATCGTTCACCAGATCCCTTTAACTATATGTATTTTAATAACGAATATCATTAAGTATCGTTCACCAGATCCCTTTAACTATATGTATTTTAATAACGAATATCATTAAATATCGTTCACCAGATCCCTTTAACTATATGTATTTTAATAACGAATATCATTAAATATCGTTCACCAGATCCCTTTAACTATAAGTATTTTAATAACGAATATCATTAAATATCGTTCATCAGATCCCTTTAACAATAAGTATTTTAATAACGAATATCATTAAATATCGTTCACCAGATCCCTTTAACTATATGAATTTTAATAACGAATATCATTAAGTATCGTTCACCAGATCCCTTTAACTATATGTATTTTAATAACGAATATCATTAAATATCGTTCACCAGATCCCTTTAACTATACGTATTTTAATAACGAATATCTTTAAATATCGTTCACCAGATCCCTTTAACTATATGTATTTTAATAACGAATATCTTTAAATATCGTTCACCAGATCCCTTTAACTATATGTATTTTAATAACGAATATCATTAAATATCGTTCACTAGATCCCTTTAAATATATGTATTTTAATAACGAATATCATTAAGTATCGTTCACCAGATCCCTTTAACTATATGTATTTTAATAACGAATATCATTAAGTATCGTTCACCAGATCCCTTTAACTGTATGTATTTTAATAACGAATATCATTAAATATCGTTCACCAGATCCCTTTAACTATATGTATTTTAATAACGAATATCATTAAGTATCGTTCACCAGATCCCTTTAACTATATGTATTTTAATAACGAATATCATTAAATATCGTTCACCAGATCCCTTTAACTATATGTATTTTAATAACGAATATCATTAAATATCGTTCACCAGATCCCTTTAACTATATGTATTTTAATAACGAATATCATTAAATATCGTTCACCAGATCCCTTTAACTATATGTATTTTAATAACGAATATCATTAAATATCGTTCACCAGATCCCTTTAACTATATGTATTTTAATAACGAATATCATTAAATATCGTTCACCAGATCCCTTTAACTATATGTATTTTAATAACGAATATCATTAAGTATCGTTCACCAGATCCATTTAACTATAAGTATTTTAATAACGAATATCATTAAATATCGTTCACCAGATCCCTTTAACTATAAGTATTTTAATAACGAATATCATTAAATATCGTTCACCAGATCCCTTTAACTATATGTATTTTAATAACGAATATCATTAAATATCGTTCACCAGATCCCTTTAACTATATGTATTTTAATAACGAATATCATTAAATATCGTTCACCAGATCCCTTTAACTATATGTATTTTAATAACGAATATCATTAAATATCGTTCACTAGATCCCTTTAACAATAAGTATTTTAATAACGAATATCATTAAATATCGTTCACCAGATCCCTTTAACTATATGTATTTTAATAACGAATATCATTAAGTATCGTTCACCAGATCCCTTTAACTATATGTATTTTAATAACGAATATCATTAAATATCGTTCACTAGATCCCTTTAACAATAAGTATTTTAATAACGAATATCATTAAATATCGTTCACCAGATCCCTTTAACTATATGTATTTTAATAACGAATATCATTAAGTATCGTTCACCAGATCCCTTTAACTATATGTATTTTAATAACGAATATCATTAAGTATCGTTCACCAGATCCCTTTAACTATATGTATTTTAATAACGAATATCATTAAATATCGTTCACCAGATCCCTTTAACTATATGTATTTTAATAACGAATATCATTAAATATCGTTCACCAGATCCCTTTAACTATATGTATTTTAATAACGAATATCATTAAGTATCGTTCACCAGATCCCTTTAACTATATGTATTTTAATAACGAATATCATTAAATATCGTTCACCAGATCCCTTTAACTATATGTATTTTAATAACGAATATCATTAAGTATCGTTCACCAGATCCCTTTAACTATAAGTATTTTAATAACGAATATCATTAAGTATCGTTCATCAGATCCCTTTAACTATATGTATTTTAATAACGAATATCATTAAATATCGTTCACCAGATCCCTTTAACTATATGTATTTTAATAACGAATATCATTAAATATCGTTCACCAGATCCCTTTAACAATAAGTATTTTAATAACGAATATCATTAAATATCGTTCACCAGATCCCTTTAACTATATGTATTTTAATAACGAATATCATTAAATATCGTTCACCAGATCCCTTTAACTATATGTATTTTAATAACGAATATCATTAAATATCGTTCACCAGATCCCTTTAACTATATGTATTTTAATAACGAATATCATTAAATATCGTTCACCAGATCCCTTTAACTATATGTATTTTAATAACGAATATCATTAAATATCGTTCACTAGATCCCTTTAACTATATGTATTTTAATAACGAATATCATTAAGTATCGTTCACCAGATCCCTTTAACTATATGTATTTTAATAACGAATATCATTAAATATCGTTCACCAGATCCCTTTAACTATATGTATTTTAATAACGAATATCATTAAATATCGTTCACCAGATCCCTTTAACTATATGTATTTTAATAACGAATATCATTAAATATCGTTCACCAGATCCCTTTAACTATATGTATTTTAATAACGAATATCATTAAATATCGTTCACCAGATCCCTTTAACTATATGTATTTTAATAACGAATATCATTAAATATCGTTCATCAGATCCCTTTAACTATATGTATTTTAATAACGAATATCATTAAATATCGTTCACCAGATCCCTTTAACTATATGTATTTTAATAACGAATATCATTAAATATCGTTCACCAGATCCCTTTAACTATATGTATTTTAATAACGAATATCATTAAATATCGTTCACCAGATCCACTTTAACTATAAGTATTTTAATAACGAATATCATTAAATATCGTTCACCAGATCCCTTTAACAATAAGTATTTTAATAACGAATATCATTAAATATCGTTCACCAGATCCCTTTAACAATAAGTATTTTAATAACGAATATCATTAAATATCGTTCACCAGATCCCTTTAACTATATGTATTTTAATAACGAATATCATTAAATATCGTTCACCAGATCCCTTTAACTATATGTATTTTAATAACGAATATCATTAAATATCGTTCACCAGATCCCTTTAACTATATGTATTTTAATAACGAATATCATTAAATATCGTTCACCAGATCCCTTTAACTATATGTATTTTAATAACGAATATCATTAAATATCGTTCACCAGATCCCTTTAACTATAAGTATTTTAATAACGAATATCATTAAATATCGTTCACCAGATCCCTTTAACTATATGTATTTTAATAACGAATATCATTAAATATCGTTCACCAGATCCCTTTAACTATAAGTATTTTAATAACGAATATCATTAAATATCGTTCATCAGATCCCTTTAACTATATGTATTTTAATAACGAATATCATTAAATATCGTTCACCAGATCCCTTTAACTATAAGTATTTTAATAACGAATATCATTAAATATCGTTCACCAGATCCCTTTAACTATAAGTATTTTAATAACGAATATCATTAAGTATCGTTCACCAGATCCCTTTAACTATATGTATTTTAATAACGAATATCATTAAATATCGTTCACCAGATCCCTTTAACTATATGTATTTTAATAACGAATATCATTAAATATCGTTCACCAGATCCCTTTAACTATATGTATTTTAATAACGAATATCATTAAATATCGTTCATCAGATCCCTTTAACTATATGTATTTTAATAACGAATATCATTAAGTATCGTTCACCAGATCCCTTTAACTATATGTATTTTAATAACGAATATCATTAAATATCGTTCACCAGATCCCTTTAACTATATGTATTTTAATAACGAATATCATTAAATATCGTTCATCAGATCCCTTTAACTATATGTATTTTAATAACGAATATCATTAAATATCGTTCACCAGATCCCTTTAACTATATGTATTTTAATAACGAATATCATTAAGTATCGTTCATCAGATCCCTTTAACTATATGTATTTTAATAACGAATATCATTAAATATCGTTCACCAGATCCCTTTAACTATATGTATTTTAATAACGAATATCATTAAATATCGTTCACCAGATCCCTTTAACTATAAGTATTTTAATAACGAATATCATTAAATATCGTTCACCAGATCCCTTTAACAATAAGTATTTTAATAACGAATATCATTAAATATCGTTCACCAGATCCCTTTAACTATATGTATTTTAATAACGAATATCATTAAATATCGTTCACCAGATCCCTTTAACTATAAGTATTTTAATAACGAATATCATTAAGTATCGTTCACCAGATCCCTTTAACTATATGTATTTTAATAACGAATATCATTAAATATCGTTCACCAGATCCCTTTAACTATATGTATTTTAATAACGAATATCATTAAATATCGTTCACCAGATCCCTTTAACTATAAGTATTTTAATAACGAATATCATTAAGTATCGTTCACCAGATCCCTTTAACTATATGTATTTTAATAACGAATATCATTAAATATCGTTCACCAGATCCCTTTAACTATATGTATTTTAATAACGAATATCATTAAATATCGTTCACCAGATCCCTTTAACTATATGTATTTTAATAACGAATATCATTAAATATCGTTCACCAGATCCCTTTAACTATAAGTATTTTAATAACGAATATCATTAAATATCGTTCACTAGATCCCTTTAACTATAAGTATTTTAATAACGAATATCATTAAATATCGTTCACCAGATCCCTTTAACTATAAGTATTTTAATAACGAATATCATTAAATATCATTCACCAGATCCCTTTAACTATAAGTATTTGAATAACGAATATCATTAAATATCGTTCACCAGATCCCTTTAACTATAAGTATTTTAATAACGAATATCATTAAATATCGTTCACCAGATCCCTTTAACTATAAGTATTTTAATAACGAATATCATTAAATATCGTTCACCAGATCCCTTTAACTATAAGTATTTTAATAACGAATATCATTAAATATCGTTCACCAGATCCCTTTAACTATAAGTATTTTAATAACGAATATCATTAAGTATCGTTCACCAGATCCCTTTAACTATATGTATTTTAATAACGAATATCATTAAATATCGTTCACCAGATCCCTTTAACTATATGTATTTTAATAACGAATATCATTAAGTATCGTTCACCAGATCCCTTTAACTATATGTATTTTAATAACGAATATCATTAAGTATCGTTCACCAGATCCCTTTAACTATAAGTATTTT